>LT669790.1:6594427-6833601 GCA_900128785.1 Arabis alpina | reverse complement strand
AGACGTCTAGTGTTGAGTCGTCCAGGGGATGTGTGGGTTCCCTGCATACCGATCGTTCGCCAGGACTGCGTGGACTGGGGACGTGAGGGTATGGAGATAGTTCATGGAGATTGTGATCTCTGGCAGATCTTTGAGAGTTGTGTCTCTCCGGGGGATGTGTGGGTTCCCTGCATACCGAGTGCTTGAAGGACTATGTGTTCTGAAAGTGAGGGGTATGGAGATAGTTGGTATCAAACACCGCCAAGACTGCGTGGACTGAAGTGGGTTGATATGTGGCACCGAGAACTCAAGGGGTGACGATCCCGAGAGTTAGAGGGTGTGGTTATGAGCTATGAGCGATCAATGTCTGAGACGGGTCTATGTGCATAGGACGAATGTGAACCTCGAGAGGGTCTGGGAGATGTAGTCTCCGGTGTTGCTGGCGGGTTAGGCCAGGGTAGTTTGTGGAGTACTGTTAGAGGATTCGAGGACGAATCCAGTTTTAGTGGGGAAGAATTGTGACGCCCGTGAACCATTTTTGTGAAAATGGAGGGGCTGTCGATCGACACACTTGGTGTCTGTCGATCGACAGGGCTCTTAGGGGCTGTCGATCGACAGGTGCCCGAACTGGTTGGTTTTCTGGTTCGATTTAAGTCTTTCAATTGGACCGGGCCGGTTTGGGAAAACCCTAGGGCATCATATATAAGGGTTTTTGGCCGCATTTGAGCGAACCAAAGTCCCAAAATCAGAAACAAAGAGTTTTGAGAGGAGTTCTCTTGTTCCTGATAGTTTGTGGATTAGGGTTTCGTTCTTGATCGATTTGAAGAGGAATTTCGTGGTGATTGTAGCTGAATCTGTTTCTAGCCTCATTATCCAGCAAATTCTATCCGAAAATCTAAGGTGAGTGCGTGACCATGGCTTCTGGGCCGGTGGATTCGTTAGGGTTGATTGGTGGTAGGTTAAATTGATTGATTGGATTGTGTTGTGGATTGATTGTGTCTGTGAATTGTGTTTGGATTGTGTGGATTGTGATTTTCGTGCAGGTTTCGTGTTAACGCAGAGAAGGGATCGATCTGAGAGGATAATGATCGATTTCCCATGAATCTGCGACGACCTGTCGATCGACAGCACTTGGGTGTGTCGATCGACAGGGTCACACGAGAGTTGTCGATCGACACCTAGAGTTGTGTCGATCGACAGATGATCGAGGAGCTGTCGATCGACACCTAGTGGTTGTGTCGATCGACAGGGTCCTGTGGAGTTGTCGATCGACAGGCACCGTGGGTGTGTCGATCGACAGGTGTGAACAGGGGTGTCGATCGACACCTAGTGGTAGTGTCGATCGACAGGCCGCCTGTTTGGGCTGTGGTTGAGCCGTTGTTGTGCTTTGTGTGATTGTTTGGTGCGTGTTTGCCTGAGCGGATCCATCGCGTCTGTGTGCGCAGTCGTAGATGGGAGGACCGTCTCACTGGGTATTTATGATAATACTCACGCATCTCTTTTTTTCATGTGATGCAGGTAAAGGCAAATTGTGATCGTGGAATCATGGCAACGAAGAGGGAGATGATCTAGGGTCTTGTGTTGTGTGTTGCTGTGTGGTTTTATTGCTTTCCATTTCTGTTTTTAGAACTCCGCTAGGTTGCTGGTTTTATTGTATTGGAATTTGAGTTGAACTGGTTTAGTTATTTAATGGAATGAATTATTTTGGTTATCATTGAGGTTATCCGCTGGGTGCTTGTTTGTTGTTGCTTGGTTGTTGAGGATAACATTTATGGGAATGCTAGTCCGAGACCAAGGGTTTATTATTAAAAAAAAAAAAACACGGGTCGGGTCGTTTCAGTTTGTGTCTTGAATTCGCATTTGAATATAAGCTTTGGGTTTATTTTAGTTTCATAGAGAAAGCTTGTTTTGATGTTTAACAGAGAAGAGAAAGAAAAATCATGATTTGGAGTTTTAGGGTTCTTAAAATTGAAATCGATTTGGGGAAGAAGAACACGTGTTAGTTAAAAATCAACGGCGTTTATAAATTTTTGTTAGTTAGATTAACACTGTTAACGTCGATGTAGTAAAACCAACGAATTTTTAAAGTTGAAGTATTTAAAAGACAATGTTAAATAGTTGATGTATTAATTGAGAAGCCAAAAAAGTTTATGTATTTTTTCAGCAAATTAAATTAAGTTCGGGTATTTTTTAGGAATTTTCCCAAGAAAAATATGATGTAACTATAAGAATTGGGAAACGTATGACACCAATTATTATATAGACAATTCAACGAATTATGTTGATCATTAATTTAGGAGGTGTTATTAGATTGGAGATTTTGATGTATTTTAAAATCTTAGTAGAAGCCGTGTTATTCAATTGTGTATTTGATAGGAATACATTAAAAATAAAATTCAGTACTATTGGATTAAGTTATTTTTTTCGAATTACCTGGAGGTTCTCTGGCAATGTCCATAATCCTCCTAAATCTGAAACCATATAATGTAATATTAGTTTCGTCCTAAGAATTAAGTATGAGTAATTCCCTCATATACCACCCTTTGAAGTTTTTTTTCCAAAACTACCACCTTAAAGTTTTTTTTCCAAAAATACCACTTTTTTTTTTCCAAAAATACCACTTTTTTTCCAAAGTTCCAAAAATACCACTTTTTTAAAAGTTGATTTTTAAGGTTTAGAATTTAAATTTTTTGGGTTTGGGTTAACTATTCCAAAATTAGGGTATAGTTTTAGGAGGTAGGGTTTGGGTTTGGGGTTTAGGGTTTAGTTTTGAATGTTAAAAATGAATTTTAAAAAAAAGTGGTATTTTTGGAACTTTGGAAAAAATGTGGTATTTTTGGAAAAAAAACTTTAAGGTGGTATTTTTGGAAAAAAAACTTAAAAAGTGGTATTTTTGGAAATTGCCCATTAAGTATTTGTTATTGTATTCTGAAATATATTAAAAATACATGTTATTCAATATCTATTTTTTTTTGTTAGATTTTGATTACAATGAATTTTAATGTATTCTTTTAAGTTTTAACTAAAACAAGAGTAAAACAAATACAAGACTTTCATTGATATTTTGAAGTATTTCTACAAATCTCACGTTCAAACTAGTGGCTTCATAAACTCAAATACATTATAACCACTTATCCAATAACACCTTTTTAGTGATTAGATTAGTTTTTTTATTCAAAGATTATAGAAGTTTTAAAGGCAACTAACAAAGAAAACAAGAAATTGTTCAACGAGTTATTTAAACGCCCTTAAATATATGCTTATGATAAAACTCGGTTAGAGCATCTCCTGCTCATACCTCCCTAAATATCCAAGGAAAATAATAATTTGAAGTTAACAATTTGCACCATGCATATATGACTCGTGATGTTTCATTACACCCCTTTTTTTATATGCTTGTTAAGTCCAATTCTATTTTTGCTCTGTAAGGTAAAGTTTTTAACTTAATAACCTAATTTTGATTTCCATGCTTTAAACTTGTTGTAAAAAATTTTTTAAGTTAAATTAAAATTTTCAAATGTCAAACACTACTTGTTTAGTCAAAGACAATACATAAATAAAAAAAGCGACAAATTAAGAGAAATATGATTATAAGCCGAGAACAACGAATTATGGTATGTCCTTTGAAAAAATCCGTTGTTGCTATCTCTTTCTTACATGTCATTTTCCTTGGTTAACATTAACAGTTTTAAACTCCCAAAATTTTGCTATTAGAAATTTATTCTTATCTACCGAATCCAGAGTTTTGATGCACATACTAGTTTTAATTCCAGAGGTAACTCGTGGTCCACCTTACTTCTACTACGAAAAATTTGCTATGGCACCTAAAATGTTTAGACCACGATCCAGCATTTTTATGGAAATATACATTTGGATTCGCAACACTTTTGTGCTGCTGCGAGAAAGAGAGGATATATACACAATCTCCCAATAAGAAAATGTTTCAAATACAACCTCACTTTTGATCTCTAACTAATTACCATTGTAGTTTGTACATATCATTTCACGCCATTACCAATTATTTCAATTAAACCGAAACTTTTCATGGCTTAATCCCCGATTTATTATATACACCATCTTGCCTTTTCTTATAAAACTAAACCATCCCACTGTAATGATTATATACATGATTGTTTTTTTTGTTTAACTAATTGATCAATGTTTGTACAAATCGATAGTTTAGCATGTTTTTTTGCATCAAAAACGAATTATGTGTTATGAATATAGCTTAAGTATATGCGTATATATATAAATTGGGTTTGGATTAGAGTCGTTGTTTGACGGATAGATGCATCGTGACAAAATCATAAATTAGATCAAAATCATTGATTTTGAAGTCGCTACTTTTCCAAAATGGTTTAGGCGTGTTTGTTTGTGCTTGTAAGAAACTTTGTAATGTAGTCATATTGGGCTATATGGGCCGACGTTTCTCTTCTTAATGGGCCTCACAGTGGTTCAATAGCAAAACGCGTCGTTTCGTCTTTAAAACGAATGTTCGGCGATTCCGACGCATCTCATCCGAGTCCCGGAGAAACCGATCCTTCGTAGCTCTCTGTGCCCTTCCTTCTTCGCTTTTCGTTTCTCTCTCGAATCAAGAACAAAGTTCATTTCTTTCCCTCAAATTCTTCAAATTTCTCCGTTAATTTATCATTTCACCGAATCTGCATCGAACCCTAAACCCCATTCAATTACTCTTTTTTTCGGGTCAAGTTTCGTTTCGAGCTTTCTAGGGTTTCGTATCTGAATCTGTGGAGAAGAAAAAACCCTTACTTTGTGGGGTTTCCGTCGAATTTCTGAAAATAGAGGTATGTATAACGTTTCTTTGAATTTTGTTCGAGCAATTAGTGTCTTTAGGGGTTCGATTATGAACCTTGTGGTAGCTCATTTGCTCATTAGGGTATTGCCGAATTCAACACTGTTGCGACTAGTTTTAGGCGCGGAAGTTTATAGAAAAGGTTTAGGGAATAGTTAGGGTTTAGGGTTTCGAATAAAGGCTTCAGCTTTTCCTGATTTGATGAATTAGGGGAAAATTGTGTGTTTCTTGTTTATACTGTTGAAACCTCTCCTTCATGTTAAATTAGCTCTTGTGTGTTCTTGAAGTAGTTTTGCAAAATCAGAATTAACTAAGTTCTCTGGATTTTATAGGCTACATAATCCTACTACATTGCTCTCCTGTAGTTGGCTGAGTAATTTCATTATCTCCATGTCTATTTTATTTTTGTTCTCTTTCATAACTCTTCTTACCGCGTTTAATCTCCTTGGAATAAAAACGGTAGCTTCTTTGCTAATCGAAAGTTATACTGCCTATTGAGGTGCTTTACTGCTGTTATCGTAGGGCTATAGATGTTATAGCTTACAATGTCTAGATATTTCGTCTAAAGTTTCAAGTTTGTGTTTGTTAGAACATGGGTTGTTTGGAGGCTTGTATATGGTGTTAAACTGGTAGTGATTGAACACCGGATTTTTCTTTATACCTATGGAGCACTAAAAGTTTGATGTGTGTTGTAGTACCATTCTTTTAATTAACACAAACATTGTGCGAATGTATGTATTTTCTAGCTTTCTAAAGTATTGATGCATTGATGGTAACTGTTGTCTACTTGACTGTAAAGGTTTAAAAAGGATAGCTTTCATTTGGATGGGAAGTTTCTGTGCTTAAACTACACATAGTGATATGGAGGCACAAATTCATCAACTTGAGCAGGAAGCTTATACTGCTGTTTTAAGGGCTTTTAAAGCGCAATCTGATGCAATATCTTGGGTACTCTCTTCCTCCTTTGGGTTGATTAGGTTATTCTGTGTTTTATTAGTCTCATGACTAAATATCTAGATTCTGTTGGTTGTACCATTTCCACAACTTAGGACAAAGAAAGCTTGATAACAGAACTGCGTAAAGAGTTGAGAGTATCTGATGACGAACATCGAGAGCTTCTGAGCAGGGTCAATAAGGACGATACTATCCAAAGGATAAGGTTAGATTATTTATTTGCACCAACAAGTATATAACACTAATTTATCATGAGTTTCTGTTTATTTTAATATGTTGTATCATTGAACTGTACCAGAGATTGGAGACAGGGAGGCGGAAGCCAAGTTTCTAGGCATGCAAATATTCAGACTTTTGATGTTGTTCCTAGTCCAACTTTCTCAGCTGCCCGGAAGAAACAGAAGACATTCCAATCTGTAAGTCTTCTGTTTGTGCTTTCTTCTGTTTTCCTCCACTGTGTTGGTTATGTTTTTCTTGATCAATTGCTGGTGATTTGCGTGCAGTATCATCCATCAATTGGTGCGACTGGAAATAGATCATTCAATAACCGGGCAGTACCCAGTGTCATATCATCAGCAAATGAACCTGCTGAATCTCTTATTGGAAGAAAAGTGTGGACAAAATGGCCTGAAGACAATAACTTCTACGAAGCAATTATAACCCAGTACAATGCAGCTGAGGTGCTATTTTTGTTAATTCAGTGTTTGAATGCTAATTGGGTAGATAAATAGAGAAATTGTGTGTTGTGACTTCCAATTTTCTAGAAGTCTTCGAATGTGTATTGGTTTTGTTGCATATCTAACATTTGAATATGGTTTCAAGTGTCTTGCAATTTATACACTTGTTATATTTCTCACAGGGTCGGCATGCTTTGGTGTATGATATAAACGCAGTGAATGAAACCTGGGAATGGGTTGATCTCAAGGAGGTAAGCTTTAAGCATAGATTTATCTTAAAAGTCTTTATATGTGGTTACATCAGTTAGGTCAAGCGATATGGTGTTTTTACATGATGATGTTTATAAGATCTTACATCATTATTGTAGATTCCACCAGAAGACATTAGGTGGGATGGAGAGGACAGTGGGGTAAACATTGGACATGGAAGTGGATCAATCCGTGGCAACCGAAGAAACCAAAGCCATATTGGTAGAGGGAGAGGACCGAGAATTCATCAACCGAGAAGAGAACTTGTACCTCCACCAATACAACAGAACGGTGGTGGTGGTCGGAGGACTTCTTCTGATGATATTGAATTGTTCAACACAGACTCACTTGTGAAGGAGGTAAGTTTTATTTCATTTCATTTGTTGTGTTTCCATTAAATAAACTCAATGGCTATTCTAACATCGAAGTTTTGTTCAAGGTGGAGAGAGTTTTCGACACTACGCATCCTGACCCGTTCGAGCTAAATAAGGCCAAGAAAATGCTCAAGGTCTGAGATTAAGACCTATTGTGAATTGTTTAATGTTGTGATCAGAGAATAATAACAGAAGTTGTGATGCAGGAACATGAACAAGCGCTTATGGCTGCAATTGCAAGGCTGGCGGATACTTCTGATGGTGAAATCGGTAATCATAACAAAAGCAGGCTTCGTTTCGTTTGCAATATCATAATAATTACTTATTTGCCATTCAAGGGTCATTACAAACCTTATACTAGAAATAAAAGTTATCTTGTAACTACAATAGTCTCCAACCTGTAAATACAAGGAAAATAGCTTTAGAATATGAGTCTTCTTATTGAACCTGGGATTGTGTGCTTCTTTGCCGCAATTGATTATTTTTTTTCTGGTTTTATTGCTGCGAACTAAACAGATGGAGATCCACCATACTCGCATGACCATCCAATGCCACAGGGATGATGGAGAAGCTGTCTTGGTCATCAACCTAAGGACTCTGGATTCTGAAAGAAACATTGTGCTAAAGAGGTTGCGCAGAAGATGGAAATAGTCTTCTTCTAAACTGTGGCTGGCCACCTAAATGTATGATGAAAAATTGTTAGGATTGGAATGTAGGATTTTGCTTGTAAGCACAGTATTTTGTTTAGAGAGTGTAACCTGTGACCATGATTTGACCATGTAAATGTTCCTGAGTCCACCAGATAATCAGACCTGCCATGAAAATGCTTCCCCTTGAGTTTATGTAAGATTGTAGGAACCTTGAATCAAACATGCATTATTACACAATCATAACAAAAAAATCATCAAATGTTTGGATTTCTATGTCAAGAGCGGCATCTGTTTTTCATGGAAAGAGTTGTAGATGATATACTTGAATGTTGTAGCTAAATTTCAGGTGTTGTATGCATTCAGATCTCAAGAAACCATATGAGAGTTGCAGAAAACACTAACCCTGTTTCTTTGTTCAGCTGATTCCAATCATTTTCGATCTTGATTAGAGTGTTGTTGTTGATTCCATCGATTCTACATGAGTTTGATCCGATATTCGTTGTAATCCCTACGTAAGACCCTGTGATTTATAGATACAATTCAGGTTCCGAACAACTAGTTGATATCATACCAAACAAAATCCAAGTCGAGAAATCTAAAGCTATAGAGCATGAAACGAAGAATCCATAGTTCATGAAGGTGATTTAGATGATCAAAGCGTAGGATTTTATCATTACCTGGAGACGACGAAGAAGGCCTTAGAGATTGCGACGATTGGATATTCAGTAGATTTCTTCGTCATGTGAGCTGAGAATCGCAAGATCGGGAGATTAAAGGAAACCAGATGATTGGAGGAGATTTGTAATTTGGTTCAAAGTTGAGAGAAAGGGGAAAATAAATAAAAAGGATATCGTCAATAATAGAATAGACCCGAAAGAAGAAGCAATGTTTAGACCCGTTTACCTTTTTCTTTTCTTTCTACGCATATGTTTTCTTCCTGTTTTTTTTTTCCACCTATTTTAGAATATTAACTTTATATAACTTAATTGGTATATTTCCATTTTTCCTTAAACGGACCATTTAGTTGGAAATTAATAGACTTATGTATAATTGAGTAGATGGAAATAAGAAGTTAAAACAGAAAACACTATTGCACGTGGCAAAAGAAAATGACGATTTTAACCTTACAAAATTTGCAAAAATTAATTTTAAAAATCGATCGCTACGTTTCATCCGATCCGCCGCTGCTTTCATTAACCGTCACGTTTCACCGGATCTCCGTCGCTGTTTCTCCAGAACTGCATCCATTAACCCTAACCGCCATAAATCACCGGATCCGTCGCTGTTTCGACTAGCCGCCACACACCAGTTATACCGTCGTTGCTTCCATTAACCGTCACGTTTCACCAGATCTCCGTCGTTGTTTCTCCAGAACTGCTTCCATTAACCCTAACCGCCATGAATCACCGGATATGTATCTGCTTTCTCCGATCGCTACTCTTGATTAAATTTGTCGATATTTCTAGTGACGGCCAAACACCACCGAAAAAAAGAGAAAATTATATTGACATGAAGAAGAAAGCATTGAAGGTTATTTTGGGGGATAATTTTTTTTGTACAGTGTCATGACCATTCACCTAATTAGCCAAATCTCTATTACTTCCACGTGCAAATACCCTTAAACTTAATAATTAACCTCATTTTGCATTTGAATTTGAGAGTTTTGATTTTTTAAGAAATCTCATTTCTCTTGATTTGGTATAATTTTTTTTATGTACTAACACACATATATGTGCATATTGTCTCGCTAGAAACACAAAGCACGAAAAATTACATTATGTTTGCCGCAGATTCAATAATATGGTGCCATGGTGGTGTTTAAGCATACTAATAAACGATTTCCAAAGATTCTCAAAAGATATATGACAACTAATTTTTATTTGATAAGTTTGATGAGCAACTTTTTTTCCCAATTAAAAATCTAAACAGTCGGATATTATTACCTTTTTAATCATAAAACATCACAACTTTTTACAAAATAACAATTTTGTAACGGGTATATATATAAATCAACACGAGAAAAGAAAAGTAAAATATAAATTTGACCTAATCCCTCTCGATTCTTTTGCTGTATATAAAAAACAAATATATTATTCTCTCTAATTGCACTCTTGCACTTCCTTTTTTATTTTTTGGTCGAAACTCTCGCTCGTTTAGTTCGTTATATAAATAAAACGCATATATCATCCTTGTGTAACTTGTTCTCAACTCCAAGTCTCCAACGCTTAAGCTTCTTATTTCTACGATCATCTTCTCTGAAACAAAACAAAAAACCAAACCATGCAATTTGATTACAAGAACATAAACGTTGTTCCCATCGGAAACGAGTTCTTCGATCACGTCCCTTGTCAAACTCCAACTCCAAATCTTCTCCGTAAAGGTTTCCGTCAATTCTACACACGTGAAGTGAAGAAAACAGAGCTCACCTTTCGCGATAAACTCTCAACCATCATCCAACAGTTTCCTCGTAACGATGAAATAAACCCTTTATACAGTGATCTTCTCCGCTTGATTTTCGATAGAGATCGGTATAAACTCGTTTTAGGTCAAGTCAGTACTGCAAAACATCTCGTTACCAAAATCGCTAATGATTACGTAAAGCAAATCGAGTTTAGTGAATCGTTGAAGCAGTGCAAAGCCCTAAAAGTGAGTGGTGTTGCACGAATGTTTAGTGTTGTTGACGAAATCACTCCTGGTTTAGCTTATTTGGAGCAGCTTAGGCAGCACATGGTTAAGCTTCCTTTGATTGATCCAAATTCTCCGACTCTATTGGTTTCTGGGTACCCTAGTGTGGACAAGACTTGTTTTATGAACAGAGTAGGTGGTTTTGATGATGATATCACTGCAAAGTTTGAGACTTTTGTTGTGGGTTATACTGATTACAAGGGTTTGATGTATCAAGTGATTGATGCACCTGGTGTTTTGGATAGGTCTGTGTTTGGAGAGTGTGATGTTGTTACTGCATTGGCTAGTCATCTTCAAGCGGCTCTTGTTGTGTTCTTTTTGGATGTTTCTGGTTCTTGTGGTTATAGTATTGCCTATCAGGCTGCTCTTTTCTATAGTTTAAAGTCTCTGTTTGTGAACAAACCGTTTTTGATTGTCTGTGATGAGGCTGATTTGATGGAAGTGTCTGAACAAGATTTGGAACTGATTGATGAGATGAATGGTGGGATGATAGAAGGAGAAGAAGAAGTGGTTTTGAAGATTCGTAATCTGAGTACTGAAGAGGGTGTGATGTCTGTGAAGAATGCTGCGTGCGAGAGGCTATTAGATCAGATAGAAAGACTTAATGGCATTGCTCAGGACAAAGCTGAGTATTTGAGGAAGAAATGCATCTTGGCTATTCAAGAATGGAAAGACAACATAGTTCATCAAAATATTGATGATGATCATAAACACTCTGACTTGTTGGTTGATCCAGACGTTTTATTTAGGCTCGAGGAGTTGGAGCGCGAAGAAGGACTCAATCAAGCTGAAGACGATGAAGAAGAAAGTTTTGTGATGGCCGAGGAATGTTTTAGAGAAAAGCTTAATGACCAACTTGTCTCCATTAACAGAGAAGGCATACCGAGTTGCTTAGCTCATGAAAAAGTTGAGCGTTGGATGAACAAATACATATTGCCTCATCAAGAATGGATAGACAACATAATTCCTCAAAACCTTGATGATGATCATCATCATGTTTCCGAATTCTTGGTTGACTCCGAACATGAAGAAGGACTCAAGCAACCCGAAGACGAAGAAGAAGAAGAAGAAGAAGAAGAGTTTGTGATGGCCGAGGAATGTTTTAGAGATGAGCTCAGTGATCAACTTGTTGGAGACAGCCTGAGTTGTACAGCTCGGGAAAAGGTTGATTGTTGGAAGGACAAATACATCTTGGCTCATCAAGAATGGAAAGACAACAAAATTCCTCAAACTCTTGATGATGATAATCATAATGTTTCCGACTTGTTGGTTCATTCAGAGCATGAAGAAGGACTCAAGAAGGCCAAAGAAGAAGGTTTTGTGATTGCCGAGGAACGTTTTAAAGAAGAGCACAAGGATCATCAACTTGTCCCCATTCGCAAGATTCAAGCTTTGGGGATATTTATAGGCTTAGCATTTTTTATCCTAGTAGGGAATACTTATGGAACTATTCAACAATGTCTCTCTGCTTTTAGCTTTAGTGTCTAACTAGTCTTGGTTTCTTAAGTGGTGTATTGGGGTTAGATTTTGTTTTTTCCACACCATTGAAAATTTTCTCTTTATTCATCATAATTCTTTAATTTGTCGTCAATTATACTATTATTGATTATAACTATAAGAGCATCATTATAGCTGATACTTGAGTTTCTTCTCAGCCCATATGTGAATATAATATATTTTTTGGGTTTCTTCTCAGCCCATATTGTATCAATTAACTGATACAATGTGTACAGTAAATATCGCCACGTGTCGTCTTCTCATTGGCGGAGAAATATAATGTTTTACTTTGTTTTTACGATTTGTAATTCACCTTTCTGAGGTTATAAACCATAACAAATTTGTGTTTTTATAAAATCTTTTATTTTTATCCATAGTAATTTGATTATTCTTTAATTTTTAATTTTTTTTTTTTTGTAAACATAAATTAGGTTTTTTTTCTTATGAACTAAATATCACCAATAAACACTAAAAAACAGAAGTATTAGATTGAGTCTCAACTAACAGAATTAATACTAAATAATGTTAGTGATACTCAAAACAATATCACCAATAATGATGCTCTAACTTTCTTTGGTCGTATACAAAATTACAACTCACACACACACATTCTTGAATTTGGCTCATATTTTTTTTTTGGTAAGACAAAGGAAGATGTAGGGGATGTTACTCAATAAGTGAATTTGAAAGAATGTGAAGGAATTCATAAATGTTAGATTCTAAAAAAATTGTCAAAGTATTTATGAGATTTTCAATGGATTCCACCAAAATCTCACCTAAAATACAGAGAATTCGTTCTTCACAATTTTGGATGTGAATTCTATTAAATTCTTTCTAAATGACGATAACATGAAAGGAATTTTAAAATTGAATAACACTAATATTTAATGGAATTGGAAAATCAATCAATTGAAATTTAATAGAATTTGAAAGAATAACTACAAATACATAATCCAATAACAGCTGAATTTAAAAGAATCGATGAGTACACAATTTGAATAACACTAGAATTCTATAAAATTTTAAATTCTTTCAAATTCCGTAATTGAATACCCCCACCGTAATCTCCCATGAAATTAAAATACAAAAAACTTAAACTCGAATAAGCCTTGAACTTGCGGTCCCAACTGCATCCTCCATAACACTCAACGCAACAACCTTCAGCATAGACTCCAGCAAGTGCATATCCAAAAGCAGAGAAAACGCATAGTTCGCCAAACCGATCGCAAGACGATACTTTCCTATACACATGCAAGATATGGACAATCCAGTCTTTTGAAACTACTGTAATTTGGATAATATTACAACACTACAATAATTACTTAATACAAACTACTGTAGCAATCTTCTGTGCATAATTGAGTGTAGTTTTATAGAAGTGATTTTTATGGGCCATTCCGGTTTACATTTTTGTTTCCGGTTTAAGTTTGGAATGAAAAATCGGAAATTAGTTAAAAGAGAAAGAAATCAAATCTCATCTTTTCTCTCTTCGACGACAACTACCTTTAGGGTTTATTTCTTCTCTTCTCTTTTCTTTCTATTCCGATTTGGATTCGTCTTCTCCGATTTACCCATCACTCGCTCTCTACACTTTAGGGTTTCGATCCCAGCTCTCAATTCGGATCTGTAGTTAGACATGGATGCTCGTAAGCGAGGACGACCTGAAGCTGCTGGCTCATTCAACTCCAATGGCGGCGGATTCAAGAAGTCTAAGCAAGGTTAGTTCTAATCACTCTTCGTTGTACCTTAATTAAGTTGTTCGAGTGAGTTTTTAGCTATTAGGATTAGTTATTTCAGTTCTTTTGCTTCACTTGCTCTATCAAAGGTTACAATTTTAAGATCTTCAATCTTGGGTGAATATTTTTTGAATCAATTTGATTTGGGTATCGCTGATTTCTGCAATTTGAGCTTAGTATTATACTTACTGAGCAAAAGTTGGGTTTTTTTTGTGTGTGGCTATTAGGTTTTTTTTATTCCTCAGTGGTTTGTTTTGGTGATGTCTTCTTCTTTTGTGCTCACTTATCTTGCTTATTAGCGAGATTACAGCTAAAAACTGGTGCCGTTTTTTATCTGATGCAAATATAAATTCCATTAATTGTTCAGTTGAGTAATGATTGATGATTTGCTCTTGCTAATTGACAGTATATGCTTTTATAGTTTTTAGTGTCTCTTGACTTTAGTATAAGCTAAAAGCATTTAATCACCATGCCAAAGACTAAGATTGCTTGATCGAATCCTTTTTCTATGCCAAGTGTTTTTCTGTCCAGTTGGTGTAGTAATCTTGAAAACTGGAGTTTAGGTTTCAAGTTTCATATATAGATGAATGTATGAATGATATGTTGGATTAATGGATGCTAAAGCAAATAGTATTGAACTTGAGAAGTATTAACTAAAGAAAAACACTTTAATCTTTGAAACAGAGATGGAATCATATTCAACTGGTTTAGGAAGCAAATCGAAGCCATGCACAAAATTTTTCAGGTTATAATCTTTTTTTCTTAATCGAATTGTTATTTATCTGCAACTCTGACCCTGGAATTAACAAGTAATACTGTCTGCTAGTGAAATGGTTAGTTGTTATTACAGGTATGTAGCATCATTCGAAACAAGTTTAAAAAAAGTATCAATATAGCAAATATGATTCTTACTAGGCAACTGATAAGTGTATCTGGATTATAATTTGAGAAACATTTAGCTCAGTTAGTGATTATAACGTACAGAATCAACCAAAGCTTGTCTTTTGTTTGAGCTATGATAATTATTGAGAATAGTGTTGTATACTTCTGTTTGGTGGTAAGGTATTAGTGATTTTGCTTTTGTACCATGATCATTTGTGGTCATGTAAGGTAGTGTGAATATGTCCTTCATTGTTGATCAGAACAGAAAAAATATCTCTATTGTTTCATTAGAACTGTATCCTCCCTTAACTAGATTAACATTGCTGTTATATCCCAATGGATGTGCCATTTCTTCTGTGTCTTTCTTCTCTTGTGCCATCTTAATCCTTTGGGTAAAACTCTCTGATGTATTATGTTTCTAATTGCAGTACTTCTGGCTGTCCTTTTGGAGAGAACTGTCATTTCTTGCATTACGTTCCGGGAGGTTACAATGCTGTAGCGCAGTTGACAAATATGGGACCACCCATGCCTCAAGTTTCCAGAAACATGCAAGGATCTGGTGGTGGAGGCCGATTCTCAGAGAGAGGAGAGCCTGGGCATGGCCATGTGTCTAGCTTTGGCGCCTCAGCTACTGCCAAAATCAGTGTTGATGCTTCTTTAGCCGGTGTAATCATAGGAAAAGGTGGAGTCAGCTCGAAACAGATATGTCGTCAAACAGGGGCCAAGTTATCAATTCAAGATCACGAGAATGACCCGACTCTGAAGTACATTGAGCTTGAAGGAACATTTGAGCAGATAAACGAAGCAAATGCAATGGTAAAAGAGCTGATTGGGAGAATTAATTCATCAGCTAAGAGACCACCTGGTGGTGGTGGTGGTGGTGGGGGCGGCATGGGTTCTGAAGGGAAACCACATCCAGGAAGCAACTTCAAGACGAAGATGTGTGAGAGGTTTGCGAAAGGAAGCTGTACATTTGGTGATAGATGTCACTTTGCACACGGCGAAGCAGAGCTACGCAGGTCAGGAATCGCCTAGCTGGTTGAGTTAGAATGAATTTGCTGGCAAAACAAGTCTCTTCCTTTGTGTTGGTGATATCTTATATCATCTTCACCTACTTTTTCTTTTTGTTTATGAGAATACAACGTTAGTTTCACTGTCTGTAAGTTTTCTCTATTTGGTGATGTTTAGAAATTTAGTATTGGCTAAATCGAGTTTGAAATTTGAGATATGAGAGGCTTGAAGAATAATTTGACGAACTTAGAAAACAGTGTTTAGGATTGTATGCTCTGCTTTGATTCATATTCGTGTTTTTCTCTACTATGTCATGTTTGAGTCACATATTTGATTTTCTGTAATATTTTAAGAGTGTTAACTAGCTGAAAAAGTACTAGTATTAATTTCTTCTCAACTTAAGAACTCGATTGGGTTTAACAATTTGTAACTGATAGTGACAATCGAAGAAAAGAAAAGAAATTATGGTAGGTGGCTTGGTGATGATCTTAAAAAATGTGTGCCGTTATAAGCGGTAATGCTTAGAAAATTAAAACTATCAATTACTGTAGTTAATTAATTCATTACTAGTTGTTGTCGCTGCCTAATTGTTTTCTATCTACCACCTAATTATATTAAACTAATAGTACAAAAGATTATAAAATGAATACACGAAGAAGAGAAAATCCGCACGAATCTCTCAAAGTACATCACACTTGTTATGGTTTTCACGTGACCACCACCACAATTATGTCTGTAGATATTTTAATGTTTATTTCACATGGCAGAAGAAACCAAACACTATCCTCCATTTTCCACTTTTAGCCTCGCTTTTCATTCCCGCCACTGCTACTTGTACGTTTCCTCAACAAATACCACCTTCTTATTTTTTTATAATTATATAACAAAATCTAAACTACTAATCTCTATAAAATTCTGGGAAACTGTATTTTCTGGCCTATAAAGTTGCATTAAACATGTTTTAAAGTGATTTCATTTTGATACATAGGTGCTCTAGGGAATGTAAACAAAAAATAGTAAACGAAATATAAGAGTAGACCAAAACATCCCTCATGTTAGTGACATATTTGCTTGTGTACTATATATAACTTGTAGAGATATCTATTGTACAGTTATTACTTTTTTGCAGAAAATGTGTATATCATATGAATATTTCGTGTCAGCTGAAATTGCCTAGCTTCATCTCGTTACAATCTATGTTGGTCGCAATTTTTTTTTTTTTTTTTGAATATTCAAAAGATGAAATAAATAGAACGTGACAAAATTGAATAAGTGAATGTTGTACTGTACGTTAGGATAAAGTTTGTATGGATTTTTAGAATTTTGGAAATCAAAAGATTTGTTAAATTTGTAAATAATGTTGTGTATTTAGAAAGTTTAGTTACAAGAATTCTAAGAATCCAATAGTTTTATAAGGTATTTTCAAAATCTTGTTTAATGAGTATAATTATAGGAAATCCATTTACCAATAATAATAGATTATAATAGATTTACAAAATCATTAAAAATCATACTTTTTCAATAACAATATATTTTAGTTTGAATTTAAGAATCTATAAATCAATAACAATGGATTTTCAAAATTATAAAAATATGTACAAATCTAATCTCAATAACACCCTTTAATCTTTACTGTAGATGTCAGATATTTTATATTGAAAAGTAAAACGAAGAGGGGCCCAGTTGTATGAATACTTTCTACCACACGGGCCGTCCATTTAAACGGCCTTTCTTTAACCATTCACTTCTCTCTCTGACCAGACACCAAAAAAAAAAACAGAACCAGAAGAGAGATAAGAAAGAGAGAGAGAGAGAGAGAGAGAGATTTTGCGGAGGAGCTTCTTCGTAGGGTTCTTCTTCATCGTTTTTAACGTTTAAGGAAATTCATCCCTACGTCAGCTCAAGGTCCTTTCTTCTCTTCCATTTTCTTTTTTACTCGATTGATTCTTCTTACTTATATCTTTTCCATTTCCATTTCCTGGTCTGTGTTTTTTCTTCTCCTTTCCTTATCTCTCTACCATTTCGCATTTCAAACGATTTATCATATTAGATCTGACTGTATATTCAATCTTAGATCTGGGTTTTGTTTCTCTGTTTCTGGTTTGAGAAATCTGATGTGTTTTGGTGATTATCTTTTTGTCTTGACAATAAATAATGGTTTCTGCTTAGTGTCTAATGAAATGTTGCATGATTTTTGTGCTTGTTTAATCAAATTTATGTAGTGGCTTGCTTTGACTTATCTTTTTAGATCTTTATTCTATTTTATTTTCTGGTTGGTTGGTAGAATAGAGAATCAATCAGAACAAAACTTGCTTATCCTGATTTTTAAATTTTTTTGATTACTTGAGATTGTTTTATTAGATCTAAAACTGCTGGGTATATAAAATTGCATTGTACTCCTATTTGATTTTCCTTGCTGGATTTGACCTTATTACTATTGGGTCTTGATAAATTTATTGACTTGAGCTAAAACTCATGCTCATTAACATTAACTCAGATTCAGATGCAGAAAAAGAGTTGCATGCAAAAAAAAAAACAATTTTTTTTTATTGTTTTGGTTTGTGTTTAAGAGTTTAAAGCTGATTTATGATGTCGACAATTTTCTGGTGGCTATCTATCGCTTCGACAGCTACCTTTTGGCATTTTTTGGTCCACTTGCTATGTTCATCACTGAAATAAATCTCTGATATTGATTGTTCTCCTAATTAAAAGTTGTCAAATTTAATAATAAAGAGAAGAAACTGATAACCACAAGAAAGATAGAGATGTTAGCTGTCTTATCATAATCTTTTTATTAGTATAGTCGTATTCTCAACGCAATCGTGTCTTTCTTTGGTTTGATCACGTACTTTCCATTTATGGAAAATACCTAATCTTTTTCACTTTGGATCTTTGTCTGATTAATACCTTGTTGATTTGAATAAGTTACTACTCGTTCTTGTGGTTAGGTAAATGTGTAGAAATTTGTCAATAAGGATATAGACTATTCCTTTTTCTCTTATCTTGTTGTGTTTCAGTTTCTTGATTCCTTTGTTTTCTTTGTCTTCTGCAGAAACATGGGTGCAGGTGGAAGAATGCAGGTTCCTACTTCCTCAAAGAAGTCTGATACCGATGCCATTAAGCGTGTGCCGTGCGAGAAACCGCCTTTCTCGCTCGGTGATCTCAAGAAAGCAATCCCACCTCATTGTTTCAAACGCTCAATCCCTCGCTCTTTCTCCTACCTTATCACTGACATCATTATCGCCTCATGCTTGTACTACGTCGCCACCAATTACTTCTCCCTCCTCCCTCAGACTCTCTCTTACTTGGCTTGGACTCTTTATTGGGTCTGTCAAGGCTGTGTCCTAACCGGTGTCTGGGTCATAGCTCACGAATGCGGTCATCACGCTTTCAGTGACTACCAATTGCTAGACGATATAGTCGGTCTTACCTTCCATTCATTCCTCCTCGTCCCTTACTTCTCCTGGAAATACAGTCATCGCCGTCACCATTCCAACACTGGATCACTCGAAAGGGACGAAGTATTTGTCCCGAAACAGAAATCCGCCATCAAGTGGTACGGCAAATACCTCAACAATCCACTGGGACGTACAGTGATGCTAGTCGTCCAATTCACCCTTGGCTGGCCCTTGTACTTGGCCTTCAACGTCTCAGGCAGACCGTATGACGGGTTTGCTTGCCATTTCCACCCCAACGCCCCTATCTACAATGACCGTGAACGCCTCCAGATATACATCTCGGATGCTGGTATTCTCGCTGTCTGTTATGGTCTTTACCGTTATGCAGCTGTACAAGGAATGGCCTCGATGCTCTGCGTCTATGGAGTACCGCTTGTGATAGTCAACGGGTTCCTTGTCTTGATCACTTACTTGCAGCACACTCACCCCTCGTTGCCTCACTACGATTCATCGGAGTGGGATTGGTTTAGGGGAGCTTTGGCTACTGTAGACAGAGACTATGGAATCTTGAACAAGGTCTTCCACAACATCACGGACACTCACGTCGCTCATCATCTGTTCTCGACCATGCCGCATTATCACGCAATGGAAGCTACAAAGGCGATAAAGCCGATACTCGGAGAGTATTATCAGTTTGATGGAACACCGGTCTTTAAGGCTATGTGGAGGGAAGCAAAGGAGTGTATCTATGTAGAGCCAGATAGGGAAGGTGAGAAGAAAGGTGTGTTCTGGTACAACAATAAGTTATGAAGACGATGATGATGGTGAAAGAAGAACAGCACGAAGAAGAAATCGTCGACCTCTCTCTTGTCTACTTGTCTTTGTTTTAAGAAAAAAACACTGTTTTGTTTCAATAAACTTATTGTCCATTTTGTTGTGTTATGACATTTTGGCTAATTATGTTGATGTGGGAAGTTAGTGTGTCTCAAATGTTGTGTCTGTATTGTTCTTCTCATCTCTGGTATGTTGGGTTTCGTAGAAGTGTAACTTTCGGACAACGAAACTCTTGTACTAAAATATCTCCTTGTCGGAATCATTACTGTGTGTCTAGTGAATCTTAAAGTCGATCAATTTGTCGTTTTCGAAGACCTAACAATTTGTATAAGAAAGTTGCAACTTGCAAACGCGTCTTTGGTTGATGCTGTGGTGTGACTCGCACCGTGTGAGAGGTGCTATTAAAGTGTTCGTTCTACGTAAAGTGAACATAATGATTATACTATTCAATACGAAGTGAAGCAAGAACATGTGTGTAACCATGTGGATGTATTAATGAAATTCACCCTACCACGAAAGTATTGAATTAATATGTGTATCACATTCCAACCATGTGATTCGGCTTTGGTTCCTCCTTTTCTGAAATTTGCTTTTTGTAAATAACCATGTCCCTCTAAGCCAAATCCATTACATTACACAAAAAGCAAAACTCTGGTTTCATACTTTATCAGATTTGAGAGGGAACAAAGGCAGATGAAACAGATAAAAAGCAATCTCTTTTTCCATTAATAGCATAAACACCAAAAGAGAAGTACAACAAGAAAATAAATGTAGTGATGGAAATTTTAGAAAAGAACATAGAAAGCAAAAGAATATTTTGTGATCAACTAGATGAACAATAGGCTTTTACCAATACGGAAACAATCTTTCATTCAACGGCCACGCCTTTCTCGATTTAGCGGTAACTTAGAAGCATTTCCTGTGGACTATCGATGGTCCTGCCTCATCATACTCAGCCTTAGCTATCCACATCTGCAAAACCAACCACATTGTGTGTCATAAGTCAGTTTAGAAATGGGTAACTCAAAAAAGAGCGAAAAAAAATCGAATGACCGATTTTACCTGTTGGAAGGTACTGAGTGATGCAAGAATGGAGCCTCCGATCCAGACACTGTACTTCCTCTCAGGTGGAGCAACAACCTTAATCTTCATGCTGCTTGGAGCCAAAGCAGTGATCTCTTTGCTCATCCTATCAGCAATACCAGGGAACATAGTAGTTCCACCACTAAGCACAATGTTTCCATACAAATCTTTCCTGATATCGACATCACACTTCATGATCGAATTGTAAGTCGTCTCGTGAATACCAGCAGCTTCCATACCGACCAAAGACGGTTGGAAGAGAACCTCAGGACAACGGAATCTCTCTCCTCCAATTGTGATCACTTGTCCATCAGGCAACTCATAACTCTTCTCAACAGACGAGCTAGTGTTTGCGGTCTCCATCTCTTGCTCGTAGTCAAGAGCAATGTAAGCGAGCTTCTCCTTCACGTCTCTCACGATTTCACGCTCTGCTGTGGTAGTGAATGAGTAACCACGCTCGGTTAAGATCTTCATGAGGTAATCAGTAAGGTCACGTCCTGCAAGATCCAGACGCAGAATCGCGTGTGGAAGCGCATATCCTTCATAGATTGGCACAGTGTGACTCACACCATCTCCAGAGTCCAACACAATACCTGCAAAAGAACATATGATTCCACATCAATAAGACCACTCAAAATGTTCAGTTTCTTCACAAGCTAAAGCTATACTAGACAAGTAATCATACACAGAGCTAAAGCTTGTTCAATATATGATGTTCTTACCAGTTGTACGACCACTGGCGTAGAGAGAAAGAACAGCTTGGATAGCGACATACATAGCAGGAGTGTTGAAAGTCTCAAACATGATCTGTGTCATTTTCTCACGATTGGCTTTAGGGTTAAGAGGAGCTTCAGTTAACAGAACAGGATGCTCTTCAGGTGCAACACGAAGCTCGTTGTAGAAAGTGTGATGCCAAATCTTCTCCATATCATCCCAATTGCTAACAATACCATGCTCAATTGGGTATTTCAATGTCAAAATACCTCTCTTTGATTGTGCTTCATCACCAACATAAGCATCTTTTTGTCCCATACCAACCATTACACCAGTATGTCTTGGTCTACCAACAATACTTGGAAACACAGCTCTTGGTGCATCATCTCCAGCAAATCCAGCCTTTATACCAAAATTTCCAACAGTTACAAAAAAAAGTTTTCAGATTTATGTTAACACAAAACAAAGAATAAAACATATGGGTTATGTTTTTTTTGTTATTACCTTAACCATTCCTGTTCCATTGTCACAAACAAGAGGCTGAATGTCTTCTCCATCTGCCATTTTCTTTTATTCCTGTAAAATTTAAAAATCTCAGCTTTCGATTATCAAAAACGAAACCCAATTCAAAAAATTGAATAAGAATCTGGGGATTTGTGTTTACCTTTGATTAAGATCTCTGTTTTGTGGTTTTTTTTGGGAGAGAAAGCGAAAGAAGAGGGAATGGAGAAGAATGTGAGCCTGAGAAAGGGAAGTTTAAAAAAGGAAGAGAAAAAGAAACGCTTTTAATTTGGTAAGAGAAGATCTGAGCCGTTGATTATGAATCTCTGTTAAACGGAATGTGGACCCTACGACGAGTCACGTTGATGGTGGAAACAGCTGTTTTATTTTTAGCTTTTTAAAAATAACGACATTCAAAATTATTAAATTGGAAAATTGGTAACGTAACAAAATTATGTACTGCTTTTACTACTCTGTAAAGTATTTAATTTGGCTGGAAATGTGCTTCTTCTTTTTTTAGAGTGGGGACAAATAACAATCATAATAATTAGCTGGAAAATTCTTGGTATGTTTTCATTCAAGTGTTTTGACTTTTAACAAACACAGTAAAAAAAAAAAACTAAGCAAAACCGGTATTATTAGTTAAAATTTTCATAATTTAACAATTTAGTTTTAATGTTATTTCAGTTTTAACACTTCGTAATTTATATATCTGAATACTACTCATTATGATAAGTTACCCATATATGTGGTGATTTGGTGGACAGTCTTCAATCCGATTATAATAGATTTTAAATGCCAAATGTAAATAGATAAACTATTATTTTTAAACTCAGAAAATGAAGATGGATTTTTTTTAATAGATGAAATGCTCATTCTAGACATAATGGATAATTTGTCCAGCATTTAAAACATAGTATATAGTGGTTAATCTAAAATTACAATATACGTAAATTTGCTTAATATGTTCGAGTCATCATGAAACAAAATCATTTATGTGTTATAAAAAAACTGAAGTTAGGTTTGGAGAAACTAATATTTTGTTAATCAAATTGACTCAATTTTAAAATTAGTTGGATGATTTTAACTGGACAAGGTTGAAATAGATCTTAATCATATAACTAATGAGATTGAATAAATTTTTTTTGAGTGATCTTGTTAAATGCATAGATTAGAACTGACTGGATCATCAATTTCATGAAAAATGCATAAATAATATGACTGATATGAAGTTCAATTGTCTTAAAAAGTTAATTTTAAACTTCAAGAATAATATGAATTTTGAACAATTTTCGTGCGTTTTTTATGAGTTTTGATCAAACATTTTAGAGTCAGAATATAAAAACAAATGAAGGATGATATCAAGTCCATTGAAGACATTGTTGATAAGAATTAAGCGAAAAAGAGTTAACTGATACGAGGTTTGGTTGTTTTAATGGAGTTGTTTTAAAATTTAAGAATTATATGGCCAAACCTACAAACATAAACTAGCCATTGTTCAAAAAAACAACATACAAACTTAAATTTGAAATGTGTTTATGAATCCATCTACAACATGCAAGATAGAAGAGTCACGACAATAAACGTAATTATTACTAGAAAATTTGGTAACGTAATTATAAAATCTATATTGTTTGCACTACTCTGTAAAGTATTTAGAGACGGGGACAAACAAAATCATAATTAGTCAAATAAATTATCTAGAAAATTTCAGTCAATTGATATTTTAATTAATACTATAAAAAAACGAAGCAAATGCAATAATATTTGTTAGAATTTTCAGAATCCAATCATTTAGTTGGAATGTTATTTCACATTTAACATTGTAATAGATAATATATATGTAAGGATACTACACTCGTTTTGATAAATTTATAAATATCGGTGTTGGTTTGGTGGATAGTCTTCAATCTGATTATATGAGAGTTTTAGATGTCAAATATAAAAAATAAACTGTCATTTTTAAACTACAAAAATAATGATGAAAAATTGTTATAGATAAGATGTTATGGTTGAAATTTGAGACATAGTATATAGTGATTAAGGTTGGCTTAGTGGTTAAGCCCCTTGGTTACCGAAAACCTAGGGATTAAGGATGTCACAAATTCGATTTGAATCAAGAATTGTTGGTTTCATCATGAAACATGAAACACAATCATTTATGTGTTAGGAAAACCAAAGTTTTTTTTTACGTAGGAAAACCAAAGTTAGGTTCCGATAAACTATTTTTTTTATCAAATATTTTAAATTAGCCAAATGATTTTAGCCGGATGAGGTTGAATTAGATCTTAATCATAGATATATAACTAATGAGATTGAGGAGAAAAAGAAATTGATTGACCTGGTTACATGCGTAAACTAAAATTGATGAGATCATCAACTGATAAAAGACCCAATTGTATTAAAGAGTTTTGGACAATATGCGCACGCTCTTATAAGTTATGGACATAGTTGATTAGAATGAAGAGAAAGAAGAGTTAACTGATATGAGATTCAGCTGTATTGATGATGTATTTTAAAGATTAAAAAAAATATGTGTTCATGAATCCGTTTAACAAGGTGAGAAATAGAAATACAACCACTAAAGATATCAAAAATATTTAAATTCTTAATATGATGGTATCAGGTGGTGTTAGTGCCAAATGTAAAAATTGAAAATTGTTATTTTAAAATTTGGAGATTGGCGATGAAAAGATCGGTATAGGTAAAATATTGTTTATTCTTAACGGAATGATTAATTGTCGAGAATTTAAGATATATTTATGTATGGTGGTTGTTCTAGAATTCACAATGTGTAATTTCGTTTATATATGTTGGAGTTATCATGAAACAAAATCATTACTGAGTTACAAAAACTGAAATGAGGCTTCGATAAGCCAAGGTTTATTGGTCAGATTGACTCAGTTTTAAAATTACTCGTTTAGATATTTTAATCATAGTTTTCAATTCGATACTAATCCGAATCATCTTTTATTGAAAAAATGCACAGATACTGGATAAGGTAGCAAAAGACACTGAATAGACAAATTACTACTTTTTTGAATATACGGGCTTGTCTTTTCAAAATAGCCCGTTAAAGATTAGTTAAACGAATGGTTGATGTTGTGAGTAATGTAATCGTCGTTGTTGTATTTGCAATATTTTAATCTTTTATGTTGATATGAAAAAGAAATCGTTGGTTTATGTGTGGAACTTGTTTATTTTGTTTTATAACTATTGGTAAAGTGAAAAGAAATTTTTACTCCTATAGGTACTTTTTCAGAAACTTATTTCACTAAGAGATACTTTCCGTGGTTGCCATACTTTTTCCACTGTGCATTTTTTAAAATCCCAAAAGTGCCATTGATTCAACTTATAACTACTTGTAGAAACAAAAGTAATTATAATATTGGCCGTTTATCTTGTATCTTTTGTTGTTATATCAAAGGTTATCATTAAACTTGTTGGGCAAAAACTATTACTTTACTTTGTTCATATCGATTTGTTTGTTACATAAATCTATTCTCTTTCTTTCGTTTGTTTCTTCCCTTTCACTTAGCTTTAGTTGGGATTTTGTCACGTATGAGCTACTTCGATTGCCATGGTCTCTCTCACAAAGTAGTGGCTTAAAAGTGGGTTTAAGCTTCTAAGGATGCTAACAAGGCTCCAATTTTACCTGCCGAGAATTACCCGGAGGAGTTTGATTGGAGAGATCGTGGTGTAGTTACTCCCATGAAAATCAAGTAGAGAAGAAGATAAAGGAGGCGAGGATGAGGTTAATTTTGAACAGGGATGACAAAGACATTGACACGAATCAAGTGATACAAAGATATCTTGTTGAAACAAACAGAAAACAAAAGGTTTGTTCTCATTGCTTGATATACATCATGAATTGTCACAATTTTAGATGTTTGAAGTAATGGAGCCTTGATTTTGATTGTTGGGTTTGAGTTTCTGTCTAATTTTTTATTAACTAAATTATGTGTTGGTTTAGTTTCTGTGAAAGCTTGAGTCGATGTATGTGAATATGGATGCCCTCTTTCTATCTTTGTTCTACTTCGATTTAAGTTGTTATTGTGGATGGATTATCGCGGACGGATTATCATGGACAGATTATCGCTGACGAATTATCATGGACAGATTATCGCGGATAGATTGTCGTGGATGGATTGTCGTGGATGAATTGTTGATTTTACGTATGGATTATCATGAAACATTATTGTAATATAGACAAATTATTGTGGACCTTGTAATGTCAAGTTTGTGTGAACATGCTATGACCATTAATCAAGCACAAACAATCAAACACAAATATTGCATAATCCATACTCACACGTACTATAAACTGATGAAAGATTTTCACTGATCTTTGATGGAGAGATGATAAAACAAACTAGCTTAACTCCAGATCAATTACAGTCATTATGTACGTACACATGATGAAATAAAAACTCTACAATGTTCTTAAAAGATCCATACATAAACACGCAATCTCCTACACGACTATGAAAATGTTGTCCACGCTAGCTTGTCCACAAAACTTTGTCCATTGTAAATTATACAAGATATTTTGTAAACTAATAAGAACCACACAAACTAATCCATCGATGGAACCCCAGTTGAAAGTCCTATTGTACGTGAAATCAGTAACCCATTCAAAAATACAAATTGAATTTGAGATTAGAGTTTTGAAGTGATCATCAAAAGAGAAACCTTGAGGTTTTGGATGGCATAATGAAGAGGTATTTCCATCTCATATGAGAAACAATTTTGAAAAGCAACAAATATAAGAAAAGAAAAAAGAGATGTTTTTTAAGGAGAGAATGAAGATATTATCTCCAGATCTGGAAAAAAATTGGAAAGCTATTGAAGAAAACTAAATAACAAGATCGAATCAAAAAATTAGAAAGCTACTGAAAAATCGGTTGGCTTCACAGAGAGATTCATATATTTTTGAGTTTTTGTTGATGAGAAAACCTTGTGAGGATGGAGAGATGATAACCGAATGAGGAGGAGAAGTAAATTTAGAGTTATTAAGTAAATAAGTAAAAAATGCTCGTTTGTCATTTTCAGGGTTACTAAAGTCTTTAGCCATCAAATAAGTATGGCATTGGTAGAAAGTACCTTTTTTATAAGAGAAATTTGCTAAAGTACGTTTAGCCGTAACAAGCCCAAGTGAAAATTGTATCAGGCAAAGAAAACTCTCTCAGGCCCGAAACCCGAGAAAAGTTTTTAACCAAAAGTCCATCTAAAAAGTCAACTTTACACTATGGTTTCTTGCCATTTAGAGTAATACTCCCTCTGTTCCTAAAAGATGAAATTTTTACAACAAAATTTTGTTCCAAAAAGATAGATTTTTTACAGTTTTCTATGCACTTTTACAAATTCCAAAACAAATACTGAAATACTATTGGTTAAACTTTATTGAAAACCGTAAATCGTAGAAATCAATGCGTTTTCTTAATAACCGTGCATTACCTTAAACATCTATTAATTAGGAACGGAGGGAGTAGTTTTCAAAAAACAAAACTCACCAAACAAAAGCACCCCAAAATAGACCAAAACCCTAATCCTTGAAGGCATCTCTTAGCTTTTCTGGTGACTTCTGAGCCGGTGACAATCCACCATAGGGAGATAGACGGCTTACTCCATGGTGGTAACCACTGATAAGGAACGGGAAATGGATTCCCAACATGAAGAAATGATCCACGAGTCAGGTCGTTACATTCCTTACTATCCCTCTGTATAAAACAGGGGAGAATCTTTTCACCTCAAGTAATCTCCAGGTTACTTGAGACAAAATACTTTGAAATCTTGTGTACTGTGTGTACCAGAGAATTTAAATCTCTCTAGTTCAGTAGTCCAAACACTGAAAAGCAAAGTTCTTTGCTGGGTTAGCAAGAAACAGAGAAGATAATGTCTAACAGAGCATCTTACCATGAGAAGGGGAAGAAGTCTATCTTCACTACCAACCGTCTCTCCTACGCAGAGAAAGGTAAAGCTATA
The DNA here is from genome assembly GCA_900128785.1 of Arabis alpina. Classification (NCBI taxonomy): domain Eukaryota; kingdom Viridiplantae; phylum Streptophyta; class Magnoliopsida; order Brassicales; family Brassicaceae; genus Arabis; species Arabis alpina. The sequence continues at coordinate 6,805,579 of LT669790.1, read as the reverse complement.
GCCTCAAACACAGAGCAAAGAATATCCAGAGTCAAAGTGAATGCGCCAAAAAACACAGAGCTGATGAAGCAACACACGCTGACTTTGATTGGGAGAGTCACAAACCCTCAGCAACAAAGGATGTGGTCTCTCATTCCTTTCCTCTCTGAACTATGGATGAACAGATTTAACACCACAAGAGCTTTTGGATCAGAAATAGGGAATGGATGCTTCCAGTTCCAATTTGAGAAGGAAAGTGACTTACAAACTGTGCTTGACAATCGTCCTTTCCATTTTGCTAAGTGGATGGTCATTCTGGAAAGATGAGAACCAACCATTGACCCATCCTTCCCTTCAAAGATACCTTTTTGGATCTGAATTCATGGACTACCAGTACACCTATGGACCCCAGAAACTATTACAAGCATGGCGGAAGACATTGGAAGCTTCAAGGGGCTGGAGATAACAAAAGCATCAGCAAAGATGAGGGTCGAAGTAAATGCGCTACAACCACTTATTATGACCTCGATAGTAGAATATCCCAATGGAGATGAAGTGGAAGCATCTTTAGTCTATGAGAGATTAGACAAATACTGCAGGATATGTCAGTTCCTTGACCATGAGGAGAATGACTGCCCCTTCAAGCCAGAACCTGTGCCAAAAGAAACAGCAGTTAACTCCAAGGGAGAGGGGAACCTAAAGGAACATATGAGGTTTGGGGAAGTAGTTCAAACACAGGGGAGGCTGCAGACAGAAGCATATCCAGATTTTGGATACCGTGATGAAAGAAGGAACCAACAAAACTCAGAACAATATAACCATAGATCATCATCCTCTGCTTTCAATCGAATCAGGGATGAAAGAAACATCCCAAGGAGGAACCTAGCCAGGCAGAGCTCTTCAAACAACAATGTTTTTAGTAGAGGAGAATCAAGATCACACAGATCCTCCCAGCATAGAGACCAAGGCAGACACTATGAAAGGGGACCATGGAAATCACCTACAAAACCAGTCTGGATGCCTAAAATACGGGAAGGAATACAGCTGGGCTCACCTGTTAGACAGATGGCAGAACTCTCTGACTCTTCTAGAACTCACAGACCACAGGGAGGTAGCGCTGGAAGAGTAACTAGTCAGCTCCCATAATTACCACGAGAAGCAGTGAATACAGCAATGGGACAGTTGCGGGATGTAATGGTCCAATATGCGAGCTGCCCCGATCCCACAGAAAGTGTTGCAAGAAGAGAAAGAGCAAGACAGTCAGAAGAAGCAGGGGAGTACCAGATAACAGCAGAAAACATGGTAAGAACAGCATTACTAAACCAAAATAGTGGAACTGCTGAACCTGAGGCTGCATTGGTCCTACAAGACAGAATTCCAGCCATCCTGAGATTAGGTCAAGGAATTGAGGAGTTTTCTTGTGAACCCCTAGCTGGAACCACAAAACCTCCAGTTAAAAAGAGACTTGGAAGGCCACCGGTTAAGAGAACTCAGAACAGTCCAGCGGGTCTCCAAAGAACTAATTCAAGGAAGAAGAAGTGCCTCCAAATAAAAGGAACACCAAGGAAAAGAGTTCATAAGGTAAGAGAAGCTAGAACTGGAGAAGATGGGATAACAACTTACCATGCTGGTGGAACAAGTAGAGGAAGCATTCCACTAGTGCCTTCTATGGTTTCAAGGATCTCTGAAGAGGAGGGGCAACCACCTGTGGGTACGCTGAATCCCAAAAGCTCACATGGTTAGATGGATTTTCACAGTCCATCAAGCCTCGTTCCTTAAGAATAATAAGCTGGAACTGTCAAGGGCTGGGGAATCCTGAGACAGTTCGACGTCTGAAAGAAATCAAGAAAACCTATGATTTCCCAGACATACTATTCCTCATGGAGACAAAGAACAAGGATACCTTTGTTCTCACTGAACTTGAGCCACTAGGGTATGAATGCAGCATGACCGTTCCACCAGCTACACCTGGAAGTGGAGGACTCGCACTATGTTGGAAAAAAGAAGTGGAGGTTACTGTGATAAACCACTGTGAAAACTACATTGATACTATGATAAAATTCAAAGGAAAGCTCACCTGGTTAACTTTTGTGTATGGTCACCCAGAGAAAGGAGAAAGGAAGGCTGTTTGGGACCAACTATCTGAACACACTGCTAACAGGGAAGAACCATGGCTGCTCACAGGGGACTTCAATGAGATAATTGATAGCACTAAGAAAACAGGAGGAAAAGTCAGAACAGAAGAGTCCTTTGTGGATTTTAGAAGTTTTATGTCATCTAATGATCTATATGACTTACAATTTTCTGGTGAATTCTTGTCATGGAGAACCAATCAGCCTTTGTGCCTGGACGAGCAATCACAGACAATGTGATGATAACTCATGAAGTGCTTCATTTCCTGAAATCATCAGACGCAGAGAAAAGAGGGTCAATTGACCCATACATGACAAAAGCATATGATCGAATAGAATGGGAGTTCATCAGACTAGTGCTACAAAGAATGGGATTTCACACAACCTGAGTCAATTGGATCATGCAATGCGTAACAATTGTTACCTTCTCACCTCTGATCAATGGAACAGCTAGAGGATCAGTGATCCCTCACAGAGGCATACGCCAAGGTGATCCTCTATCACCATATATTTTCATACTCTGTAGTGAAGTACTCTCTGGCCTCTGCATTAGAGCACAAAAAGAAAGGAAGTTAGAAGGAATCAAAGTGGCTAGGAAAAGTCCACAAATCAACCACTTACTGTTTGCAGATGACACAATGTTCTTCTGCAAATCAAGTGTGAAGAACTGTCAAGCTTTGAAAGAGATCCTACAAAGCTATGAAACTGCATCAGGTCAGAAGATCAATACACAGAAGTCAGCCATCACTTTTTCCAGGAAAACTGACCAGAGAACTCGCAACAGAGTAAAAAGGAAACTAGGTATAAGGAAGGAGGGAGGCGCAGGGAAATATTTGGGCCTACCTGAACAGTTTGGCAGGAAGAAAGCAGACCTGTTTAGCTCCATAGTTGATAAAATCCGCCAAAGGGAAGTGTCTTGGTCGTCAAAAATCCTCTCAACTGCTGGGAAAATGGTCCTGCTAAAATCAGTGCTCTCCTCAATGCCAACTTATTCAATGTCATGTTTCCAATTACCTCTTGGACTCTGCAAAAGGATACAATCAGTCCTTACCGGATTCTGGTGGGATGCAAATCCAGAAGAAAAGAAGATGTGTTGGGTGGCTTGGACAAAACTAACAAGGGGAAAACAAGAAGGAGGACTCAGATTTAGAGATATTCAGCAATTCAATGAGGTTCTACTAGCAAAGCTAAGTTGGCGTATACTAACAAAGCCAGGCTGCCTGCTTAGTAGAGTTTTAAGGGGAAAGTATTGTCCATCTACATCGTTCCTAGAGTGCTCTGCTATAAAAGGTGCATCTCATGGCTGGCAAAGCATACTTATAGGGAGAGATCTATTGAAGAATAATTTAGGAAAAGCAATTGGTAATGGTTTGACTACTAAGGTGTGGGAGGACAACTGGATTTCTACAACAAGGAAACTCAGACCAATAGGACCAGCTGAACAAGACATTTATGAGCTGAAAGTAGCTGATTTGTTTCTCCCAGATACCAAGGAGTGGGATATACAAAAGATTAAGGAGGTCATACCTGAATATGAGCAAGAAATTCTGTGCATTAAGCCGAGCCTACTGGATGCACCAGATAAATTCGTGTGGCTCCCCACTGAAAATGGTGAATACTCAACCAAAACCGGATACCACACATCGTCCTCAATGGTTAACCAATCTGTGAGCCTCACTACACAAAATCAGGATTTCAACTGGCATACTGAAATCTGGAAGAAGAATGTCTCAGAGAAACTGAAACTTTTCCTCTGGAAGGTGATGCAGGGAGCATTACCTGTTGGAGAGAACTTGGTTAGAAGGAATGTCATTCCTCATTCAAGCTGCCAAAGATGTGGAGCACCTGAAACTGCAGTCCACCTGTTCTACCACTGTCCTTTTGCGCAACAAGTCTGGAATTTGGCTCCACTTAAGGAGAGAGTAGCACCGCTTGAGATAACTGATGAGAAACAAGGAATACTTGCCCACAAATTAGAAGTCTGCTTACCGCCAACAGGGATTTCGAAAGGGCCTCTCTCCCCATGGATTCTTTGGAACCTGTGGACAGCAAGAAACAACATCATTTTCCAGAATAGACCTTTCTCTCCAGAGGAAGTGATTATGAACTCGATGAAGGGAGTGAAAGAATGACAAGAAGCACAGCCGATGAAAAAGGAGGGACAAAAGAAAACAAGCACTAGTAGCAGAGAGGAACAAAGGACAATGATTAGAGGGTTTACCGATGGAGCTTGGAGACAGGATCAATTCGCAGCGGGTACAGGGTGGTTCTTCGAAAACCAGACAAGGGAAACCATAGCGGAAGGATCTATGGTGTTTCAATTCGTCGGTTCGCCGCTAGCAGCGGAGGCTCTCGCAATAAGATCGGCAATCGAACACGCACTCGCAATGGACATAACCAATCTCTCAATCTCATCTGATTCGCAGCTACTCGTCAAATCCCTAACAATGGGATCACAAATTTCGGAGGTTTATGGTATCCTTATGGATATAACCAAACTCTCCTCTCAATTGAATGCAATTTCTTTCAATTACATATCGCGAAATGCTAATTCTGTAGCAGATGCGATCGCAAAAAAAGCCCTTCGTGGCCTAATTGTATCCGGAGGAGCCTTAGCTCCGTAAACCATAGTTTGGTTGAATGAAAGTTTTTTTTAGATAAAAAAAAAAAAACGAATGGTTTATATGGGCTTTCAAATAGTGGCCCACTAAGGTTAGTGTAAAACGCAATTAATACGAGTGTCTGCTTTTTGCATAAAGTAGTAGTAGAACTGAATTTTCATTGAGGACCAAATTGCGATAATGGAGAGTTTCAATCCTCGATTCGATAACGAGCTCCCAAATGATCGGAGCAGCTCCGATATCGGATACTCTACTAATGATCGGAGACTTGCATACTCCCGTTCTTTTCAGCAATCTCACGGTCCACGAACACCGGCGGTTACGGAATCGGCTAAGCCTTTTCTCGATAGGACGGTTTCGAGTATTGATATGCCGCCGGAGATATATTCCGTTGATGGGAACGATGTGTTTTCCGATGAAGGGAAAACAGGAGTAGGAGGAGGAGGAAGAGTATCTGTTTGGGAGATTTATGGAGTATTGAGAAATGGGAATCGGCAGATGAAGAGGCTGTTTTTGTTGATTTCGCTTAATGTGGCGTATTCTACTACAGAGCTCTTAATTGGGCTTTTAACGGGCCGTGTAGGTATGGAATTGGTGTCTCAAGTTCTTTCTTTTGATTGAATCTTGTGTTCTTGATGTTCTTGTTGAGGGAGAGGCTTGAGGTTCCTTACTATATGCAGTAATAGAGATACACACGATGTATTATAGCAGCTAAAGTCGTAAAGTTTAGGCTTAAGTCTTAAGTTGATGTATAATCTAAACTATGGGACTAAAACCTCAGGGATGGTACTATAGTAGTGTCTTTGCGTATTTTTGAGGCCTTGGTTATGGATTATGTTGCAATTGAGTCTAACTAGAAAGGGTCTTCACAAACGTCAAACAATCTTCTGTTCCTGTAGTAGAGTCTGTGCGTGTTTTTGAGGCCTTGGTTATGGATTATGTTGCGATTGAGTCTAACAAGAAAGGGTTTCACAAGCGTCAAACAATCTTCTGTTTCTTTGTTATATGGCCTTTGTTGTTCTTTATGCAATGATTGGTACATGTTAGAACTGGTTTGTTTAAGTTCTTCCTGGTCTGTGGTAATTTTTTCGTATTTACTAACTGTATTGTTTTTTGTTGTTGGTTTATGGACTCTTATAGGTTTGGTTTCCGATGCATTCCATCTGACATTTGGTTGTGGTCTCTTGACGTTTTCTTTATTTGCAATGGCAACTTCAAGGAAGAAGCCTGATCCTGCTTACTCATACGGGTAAGATAAAAGTTACTTGATCCGATCAGTTGGTGAATCTTTTTGCTGTACACAGGTCAAATTGCATGTTTTGTGGTAATTAATGGTTGTGGAATTTGTCAAATTATGAGTTAGTAAGGTTCTGTTCCTTAGAAGTAGGAGACTCTTTTGTCTGATTGCTGAAAATGAATGCTTGTCCGTTTGATATTTTTTCTGATACTGTGAAGGTATAATGCTAAACTGGTTGTAATTTGGCATCTTTGTCTTTTTTACACAGGTACAAAAGACTTGAAGTTTTAGCAGCTTTCACTAACGCTGTAAGTATGTTCTTAACGCGATTTTGATGTCTTTTCAAGTTTTAGTTTGAGGGTATAAAGTCTTTGTGCCGCGCAGAAAATAGTTGTGGAGAGCTTAACTCAGTGTTAGCATTCTTTCTTTTGCTTTTTCTAAAAGAATAGAGTAATTCACAGTTCGCTGTTGAAAACATTTGAACTTCCTTCCATACATTATGTGGACCTTTCTTTTCGTTTTGCCTTCGTTGTCTCATTCTCTGTAGTTTATCTCTAGGGTTAACATTTTGATATGTTTAATATTTGACATATGTGTAGACAGCTGTTCCTTATGTTCATGTCGTTCTCCTTAGCCGTGGAAGCGCTTCATGCATTTATTCAAGATGAATCAGAGCACAAGTAAGTTTCTTTTCACAAATGATATGCCTAGGAGTTTCTAAATCTTTCTCTAGCACTTACTAAGTTTGCAATAATTGTTCCCTCTTGCTCCTTTTTACTAGTGTGATTTATTGATATCTCCTTTGTGTAGGCATTATTTGATTGTATCAGCGGTAACAAATCTGCTGGTGAACCTAATAGGTGTTTGGTTCTTCCGGCATTATGCTCGTGTTAATATTGGTATGTATTCTCTGCTATGTATACATGCTTATGTTTTGGTTAGACTTACTTGAAACGATGTTCATAGTGATGCTTTATATGATATAGCGTTGTTTGGCTTTAACGCAAAAAAAGTCGGGTTTTTTGGCTAAGATCAAACCAGTATGAAGATTAATTGAAATAGAGAGACAGCATGATGATAGCAATTTATTTGGCCAAGAGAATTCACTTTGCTTCTTGAAATTATCTGTCCCTTCTATACATATTTAAAAACCACATTTTTTTCTTGAATTTTCTTTCTTACATTCATAATATGTTGCAGTCTACAGAAAAGCAGAAGATATGAACTACCACTCTGTATGCTTGCACGTCATATCAGATTCCATTCGCAGGTGTTAAATCTCTCTGCCTTTCTTTATCTCAAGCAGAGCCGTAGAGAGCTCGTTAGAAACAAATTGTTTCTTTTTGCATGGAATTTATTTATATACAGCCAACATGAAATTTTCTTTGCTGCTGTCTTTTCAGTGCAGGTTTGATATTGGCATCTTGGCTCCTCTCTCTTGGGTAATTTTCGCTTCCTTTGAAGGAATTGAACAAGAAATGTCTTGTTGCGTGACTTTTTATATTTTCCTTGTGTCTTGGCTTTTTCAGGGTTGAAAATGCAGAGGTCCTATGTTTGGGATTGGTATCAATTACAGTGTTTATGCTTGTTATGCCACTCTTCAAAGCCACTGGTGGTGTCTTACTTCAGATGGCACCCCCGAACATTCCTTCTTCCGCACTAAGCAAATGCTTAAGACAGGTTCGCTCCTTTTCCATATATTGTTTCCTGAATGCGTACATATGTTTACCATATAGAGAGAGATTGATCAAGCAGGGCTTCTCTTCAACTTTGTTTCTGTACAGATTACTTCTCGAGACGATGTCATGGAGGTTTTACAGGCACGTTTCTGGGAGGTTGTGCCTGGTCACACTGTTGGCTCACTCAGACTCCAGGTACCCACTTCCTTCTTGTTTTCATATCGGTTAAAGCATGAGCACGCACTAGGAATGGAATTGACTGGATTTGTTGATTTTGGTATCGGGTTTAGGTGAAGAGCGGAATAGATGAAAGGCCTTTACTGCAATATGTGTATGATGTGTACCATGATTTGGGTGTACAAGACTTGACCCTGCAAACTGATTACACCTGAGCTGCATCTGGCATCTATGTTTTCAAATACTGATTTAAGGATTTTGAATGTATACTAGAGATTGTTGGTTCTATAGGATAATATTTCTCGGTTTCAAGTTGTGACTTTCTTGTTGCAATCTTGTTTTGTTTGGGTTTCCATTTGTGTCTCTTTTGAACCACACAAGGACCACAATCTTTGTATCTCTTAAGTTTGTGGATATTTTGGCTCATTCATGGTATACAAATGAGATGTCATTTGTAAAATGTGAAAGTATAGAAGTCAAAAATGCATAAAGTTACGAGCTGAAACAAGATTTTAGAATTCCTCATTGTTTAATACGACAAAGGAAAGTTGGAGAATCAGATGTCATATTATGCTCCTCTACTTACAAAAACCTAATATTCCACGTATGGGGCCAGTAAAAAGCATCTTAAAAAGAAATTTCATCGATTACGAAATCACTAGACGTCCATGTCTATGTTATTCTTTGCTTCATATTGATCATTGTGCAATTATCTTATTCACATATGATCCATTATATGAACCATGATTGCAGTTTTTTGGGACTTTAATCTAGAAAGTTGTATATAATATGTAATTTTAGGTACATATTTTAATCAAGGCACTACTTGTGGTCTGCTCTATACCAACGACAACGACATAACCGTATAAAATAGAATAATCAACTAGAAAACCAGGGTCCAAAATGACACTTTTATTTGAAAAAATACGATTATTATCTTATTGTTTAACTGATTCAAATCAAGAGAGACCAAAGAATATGGGCATGAATCATCAAACCATTAACTCTAAACCTTTTCCCTTAAAAAATTCCCAATTGATAACAGAGAATCAAAAGCAAAAAGTAGAGAACCAATACATAATATCTAAAAAAAGGAGGATTATTGTAAGATAAAGCTGATGAAATTCACATTGCAAGAATCTGCTTACAAAAGAGAGAGATATAGAAGAGAGTGTTAAGTCTTTGATGTCTTCTTGCTAACATCTTCTTGACTATGTACAGATTCAGCAACACAGTGATTGGAGTCTTAAACCTCCTCACCTTACTAGGTTCAATACCGATCATAGGAACCGCTCTATGGAAGGCAAGAAGCAGCACGACTTGCGAAAACTTCCTCCAGACACCACTACTCGTAATAGGATTCATCATACTCTTAGTATCGCTTGCGGGTTTCATAGGAGCTTGTTTCAACGTGGCATGGGCTCTATGGGTGTACTTAGTGGTCATGATCTTCCTCATCGCGGCTCTAATGGGTCTTACGCTGTTTGGTCTGGTAGTAACGAGCCAAGGAGGTGGAGTGGAAGTTCCAGGGAGGGTTTATAAAGAGTATAGGCTTGGAGATTATCATCCATGGTTAAGAGAAAGAGTTAGAGATCCTGAATATTGGATTTCCATTAGAGGTTGTATCCTGAGTTCCAAGACTTGCGCTAAGATTGAATCTTGGACTACACTTGATTATTTCCAAAGAGACATGAGTTCTGTTCAGGTACCAACAACTTCACAATATCGTATTATGCCTTTGCCCTATGATATGAATCATGCTTGCTTAACAGTTTGATACAGTAATAATCTATTTCTTTTCATGATAAAGTAAGAGTTAGAATTTTTTCCGTTTACAAAGTTCGATTAATTTTTTTTTTACGATTTACATATATAATAAACAAAAGCCTTTACTATTGTTTTAACCTTTAGGAATAGTATGATTATTATACCTACTCCTCAACCTTTGTTGGGTTCGATTTTTCAAGAGTTATTTTTGTAAATTACTAAATTGTAATCACAAACACTAATTAGAAAACAGTAGGAACTTATAGTTTGTTTTCGCTTTGCAATTTAAAAATCACAATTTTGGTATAATTTGAGTGTCCAAAACTTTTTAGTTACGACTTGACAATAAGTCTATAACATGAAAATTTGTAGTCGGGATGTTGTAAACCACCTACGGCATGCACGTACGAGGCCGGAATAGTTGATGGAGGAGAAGATTGTTACAAATGGAGCAATGGAGTAGAAATGTTATGCTACGAGTGCGATGCTTGCAAAGCTGGTGTTCTTGAAGAGATCCGTCTTGACTGGAGAAAGTTATCCGTCGTTAACATTCTCGTCCTCGTTCTCCTCATTGCGGTCTACGCTGCTGGTTGCTGTGCGTTCCATAACACCCGCCATGCCTCTCATCCTTATCATCCTTCTGATGATAATCGCATGACCAAAGTCCGTCCTCGTTGGGACTATTACTGGTACATAATTGAGCTATATCCTTTATATTTTACCGTTAATCAGTAACATTTTACCAAATGCATGCTCGTAAAAATGCAAGATTTGGCACAAAAATATATTTGATTGAATTGAGATTTGAATTCGAAAAGAAGAACATATGGAATCTATTAGTAAAAATAATTTTTCGAATGCTTTTTGACAAAAGCAGTATCGTGTTTCTTTTTTTACAGGTGGAGATGGTGGCACGAGAAGAAAGAGCAGCTTTACTAAGCCTGAGAGCATGTTTTTTTCTCTCTTTTGACCAACTTGATGTAGTTCTGTTTCTTTAAATCAACAAGAAATTAGTACGTAAGATTTGATATGACTTCATGAGTATATGCATATATATATATTTTGAAACGAATCATAGACTTCTTAAGGAAAATTAGGAAGGAAACATACATGGAAGATCAAAGTAATTGCAATTGAGACTTGAGAGTATGAATTGACTATATATTTTGAGACTAATGATTATTCCAATACATTATATTTCTCAAGAAACACATAATTAAACAAAACTTACATCGTTCGTTATTAACTTATTATGTCCCTTTGGTTGCATAATTTTTCTCACGAGTAAGACCTGACATTCTCATTGTTCCTCCACCTGCAAAAATTTCCAAAAGTTAATACAAATATTGTCACACTTTTTTCAATTTTTTTTTCAAATTTATGCTACAAGTATTCCTACCTCCTCCATTTTTGTCAGATCTTTTACGGCTGCGCCAAAGAAGCCTAATTGGAGTCCCAGCAAACCCTGCATCAGTGCGTAGCTGCTTCTCCATATATCTTCTATACGTATCCGAAAACAGCTTTGCATCGTTTACAAAAAACACAAACGTCGGTGGCCTTATCGCTGCCTGCATTGTCACATCAATGAGAATACAGAAAAAGCCTCTCAAAGGCTAATAGAAAACATTGTGAGATTATCTTATTGTTATTACCTGAGTGCAATAATAAACGCGGCCTCGTTTGCCTCCTCGGGTTCTTGGAGGAGATTTAAACGCAACTGCTTCTCTTATCACTTGGTTCAATATGGCGGTACTAAGTCTTCTTGATCTCTCCTTTTGAACCGTCGCAGCAGCAACCACAATACTATTCATATAAAATACAACAGATTAAGTAAAACCGAAGTGTAAGATGGTATAGTTTTCTTAAATACAGAAGGAGTGTAAGTACTTGTCAACGCTATGGCCAGTTATTGCGGTTGAGTAAACGATGGGTGCCCATTTGAGGGAACGGAGCTTCTCGCGGACATCTTCCTCGTAATGTAATGCGGTCTGTTGGTTTTTGTTTGGTATTGTATCCCATTTGTTTACAACTACTAGACATCCTTTCCCTTCTCTTTCTATTCTTTCTGCAATCTTCATATCCTGTGTTTCCAATACAATAACATCAAGGAACGAGAAGAAGATAAATTTCATATGAATAAAAATTTAGAAACCATAGTAAGGTACTTTTGTGTTACCAAATCCTTTGTGACATTCTAAAACTATGTGTTCTTCCAGTCAGTAAGACTTTTACTAGACAGGGATATAGTTCTACGGTATGGTTCAACTCTATACTAAAACCGCATGCTATACAACTGCTAATGAGAAATATTCACCAGTGTCAGGTACTAGTAAGATACCTGCTCTGTTATGCATGCCATGGCTTCAATGACAAGAGCAACAACATCCGAACGACGAATTGCTCGAAATGCACGATTCACTGACATGGCCTCTGTAGTGCTGCCTGATGAAGCCACAGCTGCCTTTTTCCTGATCCCAGCTGTATCTATAAGCCGAAACTTCTGCAACACAGTTCATAATCATATTCAGGGTTAAATGGACGGGTATTCAGTAAATGCATCTTTAATTGTTCTCATTTCTCATCCTCGCTGCTCATAATCAGAGTTCAATAGAATTCAACTTAGACAATGCATGATAGCCTAACCAAAATGAGTGAAATGATTTAACATGGAAAGCGTATAAAATAGATGCTATTAGCATGGAGTGATAAAGGCAGGCACTTCAGCGCAAGGTTCAAATCTCACAGAAGCCTTTTCCTGGAATTTCCACAGGAAGAAAACTGAGCAACAAAAAAAACACAATAGACGATATTAACTAACCTCCCCATCTGGTCCCGTAAATTCTGCATCTATAGCATCACGGGTAGTGCCACTAACAGGACTAACGATTGTTCTATCCTCTCGGACAAGTGCATTCAAAATGCTACTTTTGCCAACATTTGGCCGACCAATAATTGCAATGGCAGGAATGTAGTTTTCTTCTTCCTCATCTTCAATAGTCTCCATGATCTAGAAACAGGTGGAAGCAACATATTCAAAAATGTTTGAAGCAACAGATGTAAGAAACAGTTTTGATATTTGGTTTGTAGTTTAACATATTAAAAATGTTTGAAGGTCTTTGATGAATAGGGGATTTTAAGGGTGCATATAATTTAGAATAGACTACACCTTCAAAATATTTCAGTGACCGTATATTGCGAGACAGAATGTCCTTTTAAAGTCTAGAGATATCATAGTCAACTCCTTTCCAATATTTCATATTCCTGCACCAAAGTTTTTTAAAGAAAGAAACGCCAATACAAACCTCCAGTTTATCTAGCCCAGAACAAACAAGATCAAGCAGCTCTCCTGTTCCAGTTCCCGATAATGCAGAAATAGGGATAGGTGAAAACCTGAAAATTCCATAATTATATGCTTGTTAACATAATGCCACATAATTTGTAAACAAAAACAAAAAGTAATGCACAGAAACAAAGTAGCTAACATGCATTGCTAAACTGCAGCCACCAACCTCCCCCAGCGAAATCTCATAAATTTGTTGAACAGACCACTCACTGGCATTCAAAATAAAGATAACTCATCAAAGTTGACCCTAGTATGGGAGAAAGTATTTCTGTTGCTTACAAGTTTTGCCAGGTCCAGAAACTCACCAAAATAGCAATACTAGATTCATACAATGAGGACAAGATTTTCTTGAATGTAAACACTCAAATCATCTGATTAAAAAAGTACCAAATGACGTATGTCCATGAATGTATACAGTTGAAACACTGAAAGACTATGTAAACAGAATAACTTCTTTTCAGCAAATTGTTACCCTTAAACCACATCTCCAAAATAAAAGAACCAAGTTTGTGCGCAAACATGATTATGAAGTAGGATGAAAGTCAATTTACCCTAGGGACCAAAACTCGGAAGCCTGCATGAGTCCTTTACGTGGTGATTCACATTTATTCACCGCGAGAATGATATTCTTATGTGAGTAGTACTTCCGCAACCAGTCTGCAATTTCCACATCAGCACCTACTGGCCCTGTCTGCGTATTGAGTACCAAAATCATTACCATATATCAATGACATGGCATGATAAATGCCCATGTGAAAGAAAGCCAAAGACGGAAAATTTTAAGCAGATAGAACATCAGCACAGAACCTGGCCATCAACAACGAAAATAATAACAGCTGATTCTTCGACAGCTGCTGTAGCTTGTTTCTCAATCATGGAAGGCATCCTTGCAACAGCTGCCTCTCTAGAGCGTAGTGGAATACCTTCCATGCCAATGGTGGTTGATACATTCAGCTCTTCCATAACACCAGCTGGTGACTTTGAAACAGTCATAACTCCTCCTGTGTCTACCACTACAAATTCTTGATCACCCCAATATGATCTACCGTACAATCGATCTCTAGTAACTCCAGGTTCATCCACTACAATTGCTTTATTCTCCTGCAATTGTATTAACAAAAACTTGATTATCTACCATGAACCGTAAGAGAAAAATCAAACTGAAATGTCAGCAAAACATTTACCCCAACAAGACGGTTAAACAACGCTGATTTGCCGACATTAGGCCTTCCAACTATGGCAACTCTTTGAAGAAGATGCTCTGGTATCTGCGTCTGTTTTTGTATTTTACAGTAATGTCAGTAACCAAAAGACTCCTCCATAAACCAACCAACACAGGACAAAACTCAAAATTGTTATCTCCTTCTACATGAACTTTCTCTGAGAGCGCAAAAAGCAAATATACAGCTTTTGAAGTTGTCCTAAGTGCCATCATCAAACTCAAATACAGAACCAAGAACGAGCCTTTACTGAAAAAAAGAAGCAACAATACCAAAAAGGAGCTCCACTAACATTTTTAGCTTGCCTTTTCCCCTTTCTACGTGATTCCTTCCCCTCAACTATCTCATCCTCTGGAAACATTAAACCATGACCATTACTAACAGTCATTTGAAGCATCAAGCAGTACTTAATCACCATTAGACCAACACAACAACAAAACAGTGAAAGAATTACCGAGTTTGAGTTCGCGAGACAAAGTAGAAGCGTAATCTCTAACAATATCTCTCGCTTCTTTTTCAAGAATTGAGATATCGAGTGAGACGTCTTCGTCATCTGAATCATCCGCGTAGTTATCATCAGAGAATTCCTCGAATTCAAGCTCGTCCTCAACGGCGGAATCATTCAAAGATGATGAAACAGGGAAAGGGAAGCGAGAATGCGAGTGTTGGTGAGAGTAAGAGAGAACGGAGTGAGGAAAGAAGGATGTGATACTCGAAGAAGAAGAAGCAAACGAAGAAGAAGAAGAAGAAGAAGAAGAAGAAGAAACCCTAGAAACTGAAGGAATTGAGAAGAAGCTTCTCGTTGTCAATGAATCAAGTAGAGTCGCCATTTTTGGCAGAGAAATGAAGAAATTGCCAGAGGTTTATTCACTTATCTTCTTCTGGGGTTTTATCATTTGATGATGGATACAGAACCGGTTTTTCCGGTTATAGAAAATCAATATTGGTTTAATTGTTGGTAGAGTAAAACCGGACCGGACATGAACGATTTGATCCGACATAACATCATGCTCTTTCCGTTTCATATTAGTTGTCATTCTACGTTTTTTATTTTGAATCAAATTAGCTATCGTTTTATATTTTCAATGCAAATTTATGATTGATTTTCCGATTTTATCCCTATTCTTTTAGCTTATTAACTACACATATCAAATAAAAAACACATTAATTAGGAGGTAAAACAGACTTGTTTTCTTAATTGACGTGAAATCACCGACAACTAATATTCAACAGAGGGAGTATGAATCAATCATGGGCATCTTTTATATAATTCCGATAGCTAGGGTGAGCCCTAGGCCATACCCATTTTTAAGAGCCGAGTATTCTTATCTTTGAAAGTGCTTATAATGAAGTATGAACAAACTGTAATAGATATGATCATGGTTACAAACTTACCGCAAGTAGCAAACAAGACGGAGTAGGGTTAAGGTGGGTGGTGTTATTAGCTGTGGGAAGACGAAACAGAACTCGTGCATCATCCAATCAGTCTTGTTTCCTTTCCCGGCACTTCCGAAGTAATAGACGAGTGTCTCCTTTAGACCGATCACGGCTTTTCAGAAAATCCGAACCGGTTACTCGGCTCGGTCCAGTAACTCTCTTTCTCAGTATTCCTCGACCCTTCAAAACAAACATTACCAGCTTTGATCATTACCTACTTATAACTACCAAGTATGCATGAAGTCTCTACTTTTCTTTTCGTAATAACAAACAATAAACACTACAATATCTTTGTTATATTACAATACATGGTTTGGAGCACAAGAGAAAGAGGGAGTGACAAAACTTACTTGGAAGATCCCATGGATCAAATTTATAAATATCGATTTGGCTAATGATTTCATCGATCTTGCTTGAATTTTTTGTTTGCATTTGGAATGTTGAGACTTGAGATTTTGTTTTCTAAAGGCGTTTGCGCGACTAGAATAAAAACAAAATGAGTAAATAATTTTCTCACCACCGACAATGATTTGCAGGTTTGGATGGAATGCGTGAACATTCTGCAAATTCGTGTCTATTTGCTTCTTTAATTTTGTTTTTATCTTCATGTATTAACCAACAAAACTGTTGATGTTAGATTTCTCTCCCTAGCTTTACTTCTCGTTGCCTCACCTTTCTCTGTTCTTTTATAGCTACAAATCTACTTACTTTATTATGATTTATGGTTTATATGGTGTTAATTTTGCACTCTCATATCAAATTTGTTGATTCAGTTTGGAGTTAGAGTGAGTTCATGTTAATTTCATATGATGAATGCTTTAAGTGATTTCTGCTAGCAGATTCAAAAGATTATCGCTTTGAAGTTTATGCGGGTGGTGAAGAAGAGAGTAATGCAGATGGAGCTTTTGGTTTAAAATGTCTTGAACAAAACTCTTTTGTATCTACAATAATTTACCATCCATTTTGATGTGATGTCGTGGATGTCTCCAGCATAAAGCATCGAGACCACATTTGAACAAAGAAATCATCTAACCTCAAGAATCTACGCCCAAGTCTTTGACTATTAATTTGATCTCAAAGCTAATCTCATGAATGGAATCTCACGAAGTGTGTACAATCTTCATTGATGTTAAAATTAAATAATTACAGATCGTATATATAAATTTACAAATCAATTATAGAAGAAAGTGGTTGCTTTGTTATACGTAGATTTGTTTTTGAATTGTCTGGATAATTTCCTCGTTGTTCCATGGTAATCTATCCATGATATTTGTTTCTTGATTATCTCATATATATGGATATGTACACATCCAAGACTGAAGAAGACATACATGTTAGTGGAGGTAATTAGAAACTACTAAATCAAAGAAATAGTATATGTAGAAAACGCACTTTATAAGTATATAGAGCTCTAGTTTCAAATTTCTTTCTTCAATATAATTTATTGAGAAAATTGGATTGTATACCCTAAAACTTGTTGAACATTGAAAAAGTATACCAAATTTTATAAAATTGGAAAACTACCCTTAATATTGAACAAATTATCATATAAAATACGTTGATAATTAAAAATTGTTTAGTGTAAATTTTAAAATTAATTTCAATTTATTAATAACTCATATTTATTTTTGTAAACAAAAAAACTATATGGTTAATTAATCATAATTTTTCCAACTAAAATTATAATTAAGTAAGTTGATTTATTTTACACAGTTGATTTATATTTTCTTCGTTGATTTTTTGCTCTATCGATTTATTTAAACTACTGACTTTTTTTTATGTTCGTCGACTTAATTTTCAGCTTGGTCGATTTATTTTCAACTATGGATTTATATTTGTATTGGTTGATTTTTTCCTTTGTCGACTTATATAACCATTGACTTATTATTTTTGTGTTCGTTGACTTAATTTTCAGATTCGTCGACTTCTTTTCAACTGTTAATCTATATTTGTTTTGGTTGACTTTTTTCTTTGTCGACTTGTATAACCATTGACTTATTGTTTTTATGTTCGTCGACTTAATTTCTTATATTCATCGATTTATTTTACACTATCGATTTATTTAAAATATTTATTAATTTTAAAAATTATATTAATTTTTATTTAAAACTGAAAAATTAATTTATTTTGTTTTAAAAAACTTAGAATGATTAATGATTAACTAATAGTCAATAGTAAAAATATCATTTCAAACTAAAAATATGGTAGTTTTCAAATGTTAACAAATTTGGTATAGTTTTCAAATTTTCAAACAAATTTAGGGTATTTATCCAATTCTCCCTAATTTATTCATGGTAATATATCCATATAAATAATCCATGAAGAAATGTCCAAACAAATCTGTTTTTTTTAGTTGGAAGAGGGGACAAACGTCCTCCAAATTTATTCAATAAAAGAGAAAAAAGATTATAATGAGACCTGACGTGGAACCGAAGCTCCGTCAAAATCCTCTAAAAAACCAGAATGAACGTCCGGTACAGAATCAAAAGATATAAAAGGTAAAGTAAACAAATAATTCGCCAACGCATATAAACGGTTAGCTTTCGTATGAAAAATACGGACTATCCAATTCCTTGGTTGTCCAAACAAATTTGTTTCCCATTGTAATTCATACACTTATCTTCTTCGTCAATTCAGTGTGCGCAATTGACGGTGGAAGCGGATCATGAACTATGAAGTTGCAATCTAGTCTTTGTGAGATCAATCGGAAACATAACAACAAGATCATCGCGAAACAAAAAAAGTTGTTCTTTGTAATTGATCCACAATATTTTGTCCATACAAAAAGAAATTGTAATTTGAAAGCTGTTTCATCAACAAGAAAAGCTAAAAACAATGTCAATTTCATCTCTGTTTCAGAAAAAAACAAAGTTTAATACAATCGAAATTCATATACAAGACGGAGAGCAACATGCAAAGAAAACAGAGGCAGCCAATCACCAAGCTACTAAGCTTCCGTGACACCTCGCCGTACCGGGAGAGCCATAGCACCGCCGGAGTAGATTTAGACCATCCGATACTTCCTCCGCAAATATTGAGCGCAAACGAACTAGAACCGATCAACAAACTATGGAGGTCCTCTCACGATACCGACAGTGAACACCAAAACTGGAGAAAGCCACCGTTGCTGTTACAAGACATGCCGACGACGAGATGCTTTTGTCACTATCAAATTAAAACTGATATTTTTAACAAAATTAAAAGATTGATTGATAGAAAAATCTAGCTACACACCAAAGAATTGAAAGAGATCTGAGCATGAAAGAAGAATTAAAAGTAAATAGAGATGATTTGGTTTGATTTGAGAATTAAGCGAAAATAAAACTGAAAGAGCATCGAAAGGTAAAGAAATTTGGCCATTGAAATGTAACTGAGATGAAGTTGTTGTGTGGCCATGATGCATGCATATTTTATCATTCTTAACATACATTTTTCTTTGATTTTGTAGTCATTAGACTTGCATTTTTCATATTTTTTTATCATTTTGAGTCTCATATAGAATAGTTTGTGTCTTAGAGTCTAAGGATTCATTTAATGCATATGCATAACATTTTTACTCCTTTTTAGGTACAATGGTGAGCTAGAAGTGAGAGAAACTTTATGGAGTTGAAAGAACATTCAAAGGAAGTGATGAAATGGAGAATGAATTTGGTGAATTCAGACAAGACACATCGACCATGTGCATCGGCCAGAAGTAGGTCGATGCAAGAAAATAAGTGTTTCACCAGAGAATGCATCGACCAGGTGCATCAGGCTCAAGTAGGTCGATGCGAGAAATGAAGTGTTTCACCAGAGAATGCATCGACCAGGTGCATCAGGCAGAATTAGGTCGATGCAAGAAAAGAAGTGTTTCACCAGAGAATGCATCGACCACGTGCATCGACCTCAGATACCCGATGCGGACAAGTTTTATCCAAGCTTCAAGATCCGACCCAATTCGAATTGGGTCGACCCAATCCGAATTTTACTTATTATAAATAGTTTTGTGAACCTCTAAAAACCTAGTTTTTGGCCAAGTTTGATTTGACATCTCTTGTAGAGGCTAAGAACTCTTTCATATGCTTTTGGATTTAAATCTTGAATCTTTAGTGAAGTTTTCTTAATCTTACTCTTTACTTTTATGATTATGCATTTATTTATGATTATGGTTATGTTTAGTATCATGAGTAGTGAGTAGTTTCTCTATGGATTTTTGGGCTTAGTAGAGTAGAGGTGATTAATGAATGATTAGTGATGTCTAGGGATATATTCTTATGGTTTCTAAAAATTAAGGTGTGTTTAATGCTAGATTAGACTTGATCACTCTAAATCTAGATCATGGATATTTTATGCCCGGAAAGTGTTCGATGAAATGTCTAGGCCAATCTTAATCTTGCTTTTTATTCTTAACCAATGGAAGTTGATGTTTAAGGTAATTAGTGACGTTATGAACTTGAGTTTAATGATTGTTAGTCATTTAATTGCAATTGGGAAATTGGTCTAATTGAATGATTAATGAATGAATTATTATCATGGAAGTGGATTAGTCTATTTTAGTGATTCATGTTATAGAATTAAGTTAGAATTGTTAGTCCTAACATCACTAGTTAGTTATTAGTCACCTCAAGTCCATTGCTTTGCCCAAAGCCCATGCATTTCCATATTTGAATAAGTTTTTAGATCATTGACTTTTTGGTTGACTTTTGCATTTGATTTTGTTTAAGCTTGATGATGGTTTGCTTTAGCATTGTTTAGTTTCAATTTAGTTATCTAGTCTTGTTCATCTTTCATTTTTATTATCATTTGCTTGTTTTGCTTAGTTTTATTGCATTATATAAACTTTGAATTGCTTAGCTTATTCGATTGCTTGGATTCTTAGTGTAGCTACTCTAATCTCCCTTGGTTCGACCCTATGCTATGCCACAACAACTAGAGTGTGTTGTTAGCTAAATTTAGGTACAAATACAATTTGACACACATCAGACTACGATTTAAAGGGTGTAACCGAATAACAAGCATTGAAATCTTGTTGGAGGGCAGTTTTTAGAATTAAAAATTTTGAGCAGTTGAAAAAGGTACCCATTCGAAATAGGAATATTTGCCAAATTGCCATGTTTTGAAAATTATTTTGTCCCAATGCCCATTCTACCATATTTTAAGTCCCATTAACCTCCCTTTTAGTTGAAACTCTAATTTACCCTTTGACTTTAATTAAAAATTATTTTCGAAATTGTTTTTCAAATTCATTAAATAATAGAAAATAACTTATTTACAAAAATTAAAAATAGATATGAGTTATATAATATATTGAATATTTTTTTGTAGAATATAGCAAATAAGGAAATATAATATATATTTTTGTTGTTGAAAAAAAAAACGTAATATAAATATTTTAATTAATATATATATATATATATATATATATCTATTTACCCTTTAAATTTAATTAAAAATAATTTTTCAATTTGTTTTCCAAATTCATTAAATAATAGAAAATAATTTCTTTACAAAAAAATAAAATTAGGTATGGGTTATAGAATATATTGAATATTTATTTGTAAAATATAGTAAATGAAGAAATGTAGTATATATATTTTTTGGTTGATTAAAAACGTAATAGATATATTTTTAATTAATAATAAAAATTTGTTAAAATATTCTATTTTAAATAAGAAAACGTTATAATTATATTTTATCTAAATAAGGAAAGAAAATATTCATATCCTAGATTTAGGGAATTTAATAAAAGTATAGTAAACACTCCAATATGTATTTTATATTTTTTTTGGCAGATTATATATAATAATTAGAAACCAAATTAGTCATATAATTCTATAATTAAAAAACGTTACATATATTTAAAAAAAATTATTTGACAATTGTTTTAAAAAAAAATTAAATAAGGAAACGTAATTATTGTATTTTTTCTAAATTAGGAAAGGAAATATTTAGATCCTAGATTTAGGGAATTTAATAAAGATTTAATAACTAATCCGTAGAAAACACATTCTACAATCCTCGGTAGATGTTTGATGATGTGGTAGAATTTATATTCTAACGCTGGTAGATTATAATAAAAACGGCAGAATGCGTAATCTACCGTCGTAGAAAATAGTAAACATCGTGGAACACACATTCTACAAACCGAAGAACATATAACACCTCGCAGAACACAGAATCTACGCTTGGTGGATAACAGTGTAGTTAGCAGAACCAAAAGTCAACAGTTCCGTAGACGTAGAACGTGGATTCTGGAGCCGTAGAAGCAGATTATAACATTACTTTTGAACATAATTTTTAACCTATAAAAATATTTAAAAATATAGAAATGACTATTATTTAGATGTTTACTCCCTCCGTTCTTATTTGTTTGATGTTTTGGATTTTTTACGCATATTAAGAAAACACATTAATACTTAGTTATAAATGTCTTATTTTTTGCACTAAACAATTTTCCATAAGTTTTGACCAATAGTAAATCAGTAAAGTCAATTAATATGTGTTGAACTTTACAATTCATCATTATGATTACATTAAAAATGCATAGAAAAGGTGAAAAATCAATCTTTTACAAACAATTTTTTTTTCTAGAACATCAAACAAATAAGAACGAAGGGAGTATAATTTTAAGATTTTTTTAAAAATTTAAAACATTTTATTTATATTTATTTATTTTTGGGTTAAGGGCACTTTAAACCAAAATTGGTCAAAAAGTGAAATGGGCATTGGGACAAACGCATTTTCAATGTGGGGCAATTTGCCAAATCCCCCTTCTAAAAAAGTGTCTAAGCTTGATATAAGTTAAGTAGAAAGTGTCTTCCTTAATAAATAATCCTTTTTGTAATTACTGGTTTTGGTTGTATCTTTTACTTTAACTGACGAATGAAGATAACATATTTGGCAGTTATGTTAGGCGATGAAACAATGAAACGACTAACGACTAAAATACAAGACATAAACAAGTAATCAAAACCATTCATCAACCTAAACGAAAAGCAAGCATCAAACTCGTTCATTCATCAATGTAAAATCATCCAAAAAACCAAAAGCATGAGGTTCTTCTATGAGTTTTATTACAAAAACATAAATAATTCGATCTTTCTATTCTTCAAATTCATCTCCTCCACATGTGCTCGTGTCTCCACATCATGTGTTGTTTTAACCTTAACCTTGTGAAAGAGGAGAAAATAGTTTTTTTTGAGCAAACCGATTAGTATTAATGTTTAGCCTAAACTCCTAAACTAGGAGGGCGAGTTTAAAGATACAAGACCAAATTTACACTTTAAAGTTTGTGAATAAACATATTGAAATTCACGATTGAGAGAAATGGACAGAACATGACATCTTTCATCTCGGGGAAAGACTCTATCTTCTCGGCCTTGGTGACGCGAGAATGCGGCCTTTTGAGCTCCGACCGATCTCACAAGGAAAGCTTTCAGATACAAAAAAAAAACTATTTTTTTTTTCTTTCAACTGGTTAATATAAAGGAATATTCATTGATTGTCTTGTTTCAGATCTCTGGAAACAAGGAAAACGAGAATGGGATGAGGTTAAAGTGGAGCTATTGTTCAATCAAGAAGAAGCAGGTTTAATAAAGAGTATTATTCTCTCAACACATGCAGAGCATGATCGTATTATATGGCCATACTCAAAGGATGCAAGTTATACAGTTAAATCGGGTTATTGGGTAGCCTCTCACTATAATGCACATGACAATGAGATCATACCTCCTAATGGGTCTTTGGATTTGAAACTGGATATATGGAAATTAAAAATTCTTCCAAAGATTCAACATTTCCTTTGGAAATGTGTAACATGTGCGCAAGCAACGGCGACAAGGTTAATATCAAGGAATATTCATATAGACCCAATATGTCAACGGTGTGGTATGGAGGATGAAACAATAAACCATGTTCTTTTTAAATGTCAACATGCTCGAGCTGTGTGGAGATGTTCGAATATTCCATTTCAAACGTTTGCGAATCCATCATCTGATCTTGAGGAAAACATTAGGAGGATGATCACATTTAGCAAATCAGGTTCAATTCCACCTAAGTTTTGTTTTTTGCCTTTCTGGATTGTTTGGACAATTTGGAAATCAAGAAATGAATTTATATTTGAAAAAAGGAATGTGCATCCTAATGACGATGCCATTCGTAGCTACGAAGGGACAATGGAATGGTTTGCAGTATATTCGGCGACAGTGGAATCGGCAACAAAGGATTATGACAGGCAAACACGACGAGACGATACAGGTACTCAATGGGAAGCTCCGATGGAAGGATATATTAAACTGAATTTTGATGCTAGTTATCGAGCACATGAAGCGATTACAGCAGTTGATTGGATTGTAAGGGATCATAATGGATTATTTATTAAATCCGGTTGTTCGAAAGTACGATCTTGTTCGTCAAGTCTACAAGCTGAAGCGTTGGGGTTTCTGCATGTTTTGCAAATAGCTTGGAGCCAGGGTTGGAGAAATGTGTGGTTTGAAAGTGATAATGAAGAATTAACCAAGATTATTAATCAACAGAAGGAGAGTACAGAGATTGGTACTATTTTGCAAGATATCCGTTGGTGGATTCAAAAATTACCTGATTGCTCTTTGGAGCATGTGAATCGAGACAGGAATAGGGTTGCAGATTTCGTGTCTAAAAAAGTTTATGATCTAGACTCTTGTTTTGTATCTTTCAGTTCTCCACCTGAGTGGATTGTAAACCTATTGTATTGTCCTCTAACAGTCTAAAATCAATATATTCAGATGTTAAAAAAATAAATAGAAATTGCAAAAATTATACAGTTTTTTTCTGAACTGATTAGATTAAATGAATAAAAACTAAAAAATAATCGCAAATCAATTTTTTTTATGTAGAATATGGTTAATCATCCATTTGTATAATATTACTCCTTCCGTTCTTTTATATTTAATTTTTTAGATTTTTTACGCATATTAAAAAAACACATAAAGGCTTAGCTATAAATGTCTTATTTTTTGAACTAAACAATTTTTCATAAGTTTTAGCCAATAATAATTCAATAAAATGAGTTAATATGTTTTGGAATAATCAACAATTCAGAATTATACATTTATTAAAACTCCATAAAAAATGTAAAAAAATAATCTTTTATAAACAATTTTTTCCCCTAAAACATCAATCAAAGAAAAATGGAGGGAGTATAATTTTTCTCATTGATAATCAAATTAAATAACACGTAAAATATATAAAAATTGATTAATTATAATTAAACTAAAAATCATTCCAATTTGACTACACCTGAATTTGACTACCTCCATCTCCAACAATTTACCTATCGCCTGTTTTAAAAGCTCTTTTCAGATACAACTAATGGAGTGTGGGTGTAATTTTGAATAGGACATGACATGAATAATAGCTCAAATAATAGCTCATTTCAGATAAACCGACGACGTTGTTGATATCTTTCACACTTACTTTGGAGTTGTAGGTAACCAAAAAATGTCTCTCATTAGCTCATTTTGTTGATCTGAATCAAAATAGATTATGTCAAGTTACTCAAAATTGGTGCATGGCTTTCTCTTCTCGAGTATCTTGGAGTCAAACCAATTGATTATGCCTATGCATAGCATGTTGATGTCATCAGCCAGATTCTATTCACCGAATGATTCTTCATGAGGGAGTTAGGCATTGGAATTCAGACTAATTATGATTTGAATTTTGGTTCATTTCGACTTATCTGATTGTAATTTTACGATTACACATCGTAAAAAGAGACACTAATCTGATTTTCATTTCTTACTTTCTCTACACACATCCAACGGTGAGTTTGAAAAGAAACCATTGATTCCAAGTGTTTCCTTTCTTCTTTAGCCATTTAAAGTTTTATACTCAAATCTAAACTGAGAGTCTTTTTCTCTCTCCTCTCCCGAGAAAGGCAAAAAATCACTCCTTTTTTTCAAGCCGACGTCGCTGCTCACGGCGGTGATAAACCCTTCCGATGACGAAGAAAAAGAAGAAATCCCCTCAGAATCGTTCCCCAGCTCATTCCCCTTCCGTTTCACCTCTGCCTCAACCATCAATTTTGGTCTCCCCCAAATCGATGGAAGAGCTAATTCCTTCAACCTTTTGAGCGTCGCCGCTATGCCTCCGGCAGCTTGTGACTCTCCACCTCAGATGACCCTTGTTCCCGATGCCACTGCTAAGCCACAGGCAGCGACGACTCCAAATAGTCATATCAATTCGGCCCACTACGCCTCTGGCAGTGGCTGCTACTCCGTCAACTGAGACTCCTTCCTTAGAGGGTCTAAATGCTTCTCTGGCTTCTGGGTCTAACAATCAAGTTCAAGGAGCTTCACCTGTTCCTAGACTGGCTGCGAAGTCCACTTGGAGTGAATTGGTTCAGGGGTCTTCGACTGAAACGACCCGACCCGTTTTTTTTTTTTAAAACACAAGAAACCCTTGGTCTCGGACTAGCATTCCCATAAATGCTATCCTCAACAACCAAGCAAGACAACACAGTCAAACTACAGCGGATAACCAACTAAATAAACCAACAAAACAATTCGATTAAAATACCAAACCGATTCAACAACAAATTCCAAATCAAGAGGTTCCACAAACCAACAACCTAACAGCCGCACTAAAACGATAAAAGCATTAAACACACAGCTCGAAACCGAGACCCTAGATCATCTCCCTCTTCGTTGCCATGATTCCACGATCACATTTTGCATTTACCTGCATCACATGGAAAAAAGAGATGCGTGAGTATTATCACAAATACCCAGTGAGACGGTCATCCCATCTACGACTGCGCACTCAGACGCGATGGATCCGCTCAGGCAAACATACATCAATCAACACACAATCACAAGAACGCAGCTCAATCACAGCCCAACAGGCGGCCTGTCGATCGACACTACCACTAGGTGTCGATCGATACCCCTGAGCACACCTGTCGATCGACACACCCAAAGTGTCTGTCGATCGACAGCACCTCAACAGCCTGTCGATCGACACAACCTCTAGGTGTCGATCGACAACTCCTCAACCACCTGTCGATCGATACAACCTCTAGGTGTCGATCGACAGCTCTCGTGTTGGTCTGTCGATCGACACACCCAGTGGTTGTTGATCGACTGGCCTTCGCAGAATCCCTGGAAATCGATCATTATCCTCTCGGATCGATTTCCTCCTCTGCGTTGACACGAAACCTGCACGAAAATCATAATCCACACAATCCAAACACAACAGAAATCAATCACAGCCTCAAACAAACACACAAGATCATATCACATGATTCTAAACCTACCACCAAACAACCCTAACGAATCCACCGACCCAGAAGCCATGGTCACGCACTCACCTTGAATTAATCGAATATAAACTGGTAGAATTGAGGCTAGACACGAATCCACGACAATCTCCACGAGAAATCTACTCCAAATCACTAAAGAAACAAAACCCTAATTCCCAAAAATTCACAGGAACCAGAGAACTCCTCTCAAACTCTGTCTGCTGATTTTTGGGACTTTGGATCGCTCAAATGCGGCCAAAAATCCTTAAATACGAAGCCCTAGGGTTTCCCCAAACCGGCCCGGTCCAATTAAACGACTTAAATCGAACCAGAAAACTGACCAATTCGAGTACCTGTCGATCGACAGACACTAGGTGTGTCGATCGACAACCCTTAAGAGCCCTGTCGATCGACAGACACCACGTGTGTCGATCGACAGCCCCTCCATTTTCTTCAAAAATAGTTCACGGGCGTCACATCGACCAAGATGAAGAAGAGGGGAACTCCTTTTGTTCTGGAATCAGGTGAGTTGTGTGTTGAAATACCAAATGATGTGATCAAGCGTAACCTCAAAAGATGGGACTCGTTTATTCCTGGTCAATTCCATGGAAATCTTCCTACTCATGGAGCTCTCCACGCTATATTCAATGGAATATGGAGCAACAAGCTTTGGGACATTACTGTCTCCAAACTTGGTCCTAAGTCAATCCTAATCCGTGTTCCTAGCTCTGCCACACGTCAACGGATTTTGAGCAAAGCGCTATGGCATATTGAAGGTCAAACGATGTTTGTGGTCTCATACTCCCCTGGCCTCACTCCTGCTATGCCATCTTTAGAAGAGGTTCCTGTCTGGTTTGAGTTCAAGGGAGTCCCTCCGCATTTCTACTCAGAAAAAGGCCTGGAATATGTGGCTTCTATTCTTGGAGACCCACAATACTGTCATCAAACAACGCTCAATATGACAAACTTGGAGGTGGCAAAAGTCTTGACTATCATCAACCCTTCACAGCCTATCCCTGAAGCTTTAAATGTCCAATTTGAAAATGGTGAAAGAGCTAGAATTGAAGTTTTTTGTCCTTGGCTCCCTCCTATATGTTCTTTCTGTAGTCAAGTGGTATCAGAAGATGCCCAACTGCCCCGATCACTTGTCAAGCCTGCAACTCATCAAGCCACTCTCCTGAAGGTTGTCCTCGGGCAAAAAGACATGAACCTAAACCTACAAGTTCAAGCTCCATTCCACCACCGGATCTTGTTCTTTCAAAGAGTTTGGGGAAGGATTCTATAAATCAAACCTACAAGAAGAGCAAAAAGAAAAACAAGATAAGGAAGGAAGTAGGGAGAAGAAACTTCCCTCATCTAATCAATGAGGCCTCGGAAGAAATGTCTGAAACTATCAGGGCAGAAAGAAAGGCTTAAAGGGAAAGACTTCTTAACCTGGCAAAGGTGGATAAAGGAAAGGGAAAAGCAAGCTCCCCAGTCCCTCCATCAGATGTTTCAGATGCCGACTCTGACTCGGTTTCTGACTCATCGAATGAAGCAATATACACTTCTTCGGAGGATCATTCTGAGACAGAGTTTTCCGCCTTTGAAAAACTGGAATATGGTAGGAAACTAACGAAGAAACAGAGACATTTTGCTAAGAAATTGGCGGGGAAAGGTGTAACATCCCAAACCGGAGTGAGGATCCTTTGGGAAAAACTTAGAAGGGAAACAAAGACGCGGACCTTAGGAATGGTGACTAAGGAACGTAGGACGGTCGGAAGAACTAGAAAGGGAAGGAAAAAAGGGGGAAATGGGCTTTCGGCCCATGTAGTAAGGAGGTGGAGAAGAATAAGGAAAGAGGAGGAAATTAAGGAAAGTAGATATTCTCCTTAGGGTTTTTGGTGTAGTATAAATAGAGAGCTAGGGAGCTCATTATTTACACACCAAAATATTTCTCTCCTCTCTAGAGCCAAAGATACACGCTTAAGAGGGAGAGAAAAGGAGGAGCTCGAGAAGGAACTCGGCACCCCACCTAAGGAGAAGCGGTATAAGGTAAGGCGCGATCCGTACCTAATACTCCATTTCTATTCTCTTCCTTTTAGCTTTCATACGGTAGTCTTAGTAGTACGGGTTAGGGTAGGGTAGTAGTAGTATAGTAGTTGTAGGTCGTGTGCGGATAGATATCCGTCCACGACACCAGTAGTAGTAGTAGTAGCGTCCGTGTATGGATCGAGGATCCATACGTGGACCGGCTGGTTTCGGTAATGCCTAGTGCTGGCATCGGTACGGCCT
The DNA here is from genome assembly GCA_900128785.1 of Arabis alpina. Lineage (NCBI taxonomy): Eukaryota > Viridiplantae > Streptophyta > Magnoliopsida > Brassicales > Brassicaceae > Arabis > Arabis alpina. The sequence continues at coordinate 6,776,459 of LT669790.1, read as the reverse complement.
CGGGGTGCCTCGATGACAGTACGCCAGGGTACCGAAGGTAGGTCTCGGTGACGCCTCAAGAAGGCATCGGTGACGCCTCGACAAGGGCGCTGGTACGAGGTACTAGTGACGCCTCTAGAGGGCACGATGACGCTTCGACAGGGCCCGAGTAACCTAGTAAGTTGTGGCAGCGGTGACGCCTCGAGAGGGCATCGGTGACGCCTCGACAAGGGCACTGGTACGAGGTACCAGTGACGCCTCTAGAGGGCACGATGACGCCTCGACAGGGCCCGGGCAGCTTAAGGTCGTACCTCAAGGAGGTGAAGTAAGGAAGTAAGGCTGATCAAAGATCAGGACGAGTGAGCCTCGGATCAATCCTCGATGGACGTATCGGTGAGAAATCGGTATGGACACTCGACGATCCGACAGTGCCAAGAGTGGCTATCAGGTAGTATCCACGGTCGGACCATGGGGACGCGTCGATAGGCCCTCAGGGAGGCCTACGATCGATCTACCACTGGCCACCGAGGATAACTGGGCAGTCCGCAAGGGCAGTCCGCGATATGGTCGCGGCCTGACATCGGTAAGCCTCATGGAGGCATCAGTGTATCAATATGATACCTTGTTCGTCCGCGATGAACGAACCGGTAATCATCGGTGAAGGCATCGGTGATCGGAGAGAAAGCTAGACGGCCAGTGCCAACCAGTGGGTTGCGGATCGGTAAGGCCTCGATAGTGATCGATACGGCCTCGGTTCGGAATCACGCCTGGTAAGCAAAAGCGTGCTTGGCTTACCAACAGTGGCAGAGTATCCGGTCAGATCATGGCGATCAGGCTATGGACTCGTAGGTGAGACAGCAGAGGAACACGACAAGGCTAACACAGCTTGCCAAGTGAATCGGCTATCACAATGGAACTTGGTAAGAGTGCACGGACGAAGGAGATCCCGCCGTGAGACTCAGCCTTGTATCTCGAGGAAACTTGGCTCGGCCTAAGTCGGCCCAAGAGTGACTCGTTGTTTGGCGGACTGGAAACTAGGCATGGCAGGATCATGTCTAGCTCCGACTCGCACCGCATGTAGTTTAGGATAGTAGAAAATGCATAGGCCGGCTATACTTTGAAAGGAGAGCCAGTGGGCCAAATGTGAGGATTAGCGTGGCAGGCTGAAAGGTCTGATACTAACCGATCATTGAACCGCAAAATAGAGTTATGGTAGCATTACAGCCGCAAGGCCGTAAGGTTACTCGATGGTTCGCTTGTTTGTTGGACTCGGCAGACTACTAGAGAATGCTGTAGGCCGAACAGGTAGTGGCCGGCCAACTCGATAGTTGGACGGACACGCCTTAGTCAACCTGGTAGAAAGTCTAGACGGTGTAGGCCAACAAGAGGAGCGCTAAGGAGGCTTAACAAACTCGTACGGCCGCATACGACTCCAGGGTTAGAGGCAAGGCCGCGGGAACGCTGAGGCCAATGATGGGCAAGGCCGGACCGCGAGTCTTCCACAACTAATAGATAGTTTTCTGTTTGTATTTCTGCAGGGACGGTCACCGTATGGTCATAGATGTGTCATGGGTAACGTATTGGGATAGCCATGCTTACCTGGGGCCGACCATACGGGGCAAAAGGTATTGTTTGAAATGCTTCGGCTATTGCTTGAGAACCTAGAGGTATAAGGATTAGGATTAACCGGAGTAGATAATTTGGTTGTGAACCTTAGGATAGTTTAGTAGTTAAAAAGCATGTTAAAACCGGTAGGATAGTAGGTTCACAACGCCACCTTTAAATATTGCATGGGCCGCATCGTGTGTATGCGTTCCCCCGTTTGTTTGTGTTTGGCCTGAAAGATGGCACGAAGACCTGGCGTTCTAGCGGAGCGTTAGAAGGGTTTGAAGTTCCAGAATCTTCGTAAAGTCCGCCGACGGGCCGACTACCGTATTGGCTGCCAGCGTGCCGGCGTAGGTTAAGGGCCGCCAGCGTGCCGGCAAACCTGTCGAGTTAGAAGGCTGCCAGCGTGCCGGAGTAGGTTAAGGGCCGCCAGCGTGCCGGCAAACCTGTTGTAATAAGGGCTGCCAGCGTGCCCGGCATAAGGATGGGCTGCCAGCGTGCCCGGCATGAGGTTGAGGTTTTGGATCACCTCCAAAGGGTTGGCCGTGAGACGCAGTACCTAGCAAGTAGTGCTAAGGGTGCTGTGTGGGGTTTTAAGGGTTAGAATAGCTAGGTAGTGTTAGGTGGTGAGACGGAGTAGACCGTCTTACTGAGTATTCAATACTCACCCCCTTACTAGTGTACAGGATAGGACATCCGGTCAGGTGGATCATAGGACAGCAAGGCAGGAGGGAGCGGCAGGCACTGGAGGAAGACCTTCCCAAGGCGTTGAAATTCAGTACCCATATGTTGTAACTTACCATACAATGTAACGAGAAATTTTGGAGTAATGAAGATACCAATTTTTGTCTAACACTTGGGTCTGGATTCATAGTCCGAGATGTGGGTGTTACAAAAGGCCCCAAGTCTCACCCCTCTAAATAGAAATGATAGGCCCTGAAAGTTTTTGTTGGAACACGAGAGGTTTTAATGATCAGATAAAAAGAAGAAGTTTTAGGAAATGGTTAAGGAAGAACAAACCACTTTTTGGGAATATTATTGAGACAAGAGTGAAGGTTTTGAAGTCTTGTAAATACTTTGACTCTTGTTTCCCGGGTTGGGAACATGAGGATAACTATGTTTTTACAGAGCTAGGTCGTATTTGGATAGTGGGGAACCCTTAGGTGAAGTTGCAGATGATTTCTAACTCGGCTCAAATGATGTCTTGCCTAGTGAAGTTACCACATTCAACAAATGAGATGATGATTTCTTTTGCTTATGCTTTCAACACGAAAGATAGAGACGAGATTTGTGGGAAGAGCTTGAGCAGTTGGGGACAAGTCCCCTGGTTGACTCCAGACCTTGGGCTATCCTAGGAGATTTTAATCAGACACTGAACCCCAGTGATAGCTCCGAAGGAGGATCAAAAGGAATGGAGGATTTCAGGCATTGTACTTTACAAGCTGGTGTTAGTGACCTCACCTTCAGGGGAAACACTCATACTCGGTGGAATAAACAGATTGGTGACCCCATTACCAAGAAGTTGGATAGGATTTTGGTAAATGACAAGTGGAAGCTTCAGTTCTAGCTTAGCTACGGGGTTTTCAGTGATCCAGAATTCTCAGACCACTGCCCTAGCTGCATCTATACAGAAACCTCTCTTCTCCCTAAGAGACATTTCATGGTTTCTCATTTCCTGATGGATCATCAAGATTTCCTCCCTAGAGTCCAGGATCACTGGGATAGCATGGAGATCAGAGGAACATGTTTAAAGTTTCAAAGAAGCTGAAGTCTTTGAAGCCTATTATCAAGGACATAAATCGCCAACATTATTCTGGCATTGAGCAAAGAGTGACTGAAGCTCAGAGTAACCTTTCTCGTTGCCAGGAACAAACTTTGTTGAACCTATCTCCTATTTCTTTCTCTGACGAAAAGGCAGCTTATGATAACTGGTTGATGCTTTCCGAGGCTGAGGAGAAATTCTTAATCCGGTTAAATCTATCTCTCTGGGGGACTGCTGTAGTGCGTACTTCTATAGAATTGCCTCTTCTAGACGGTCTGCTAACCATATTCCCTATCTTATAACCTCAGCTGGTTATAAAGTTGCTTCAGAACAAGACAATCAAAACCATTGTGTGGACTTTATCACTGGTTTGTTTGGCACTTCGTCTCTGAAGCTCTCTGACTCTAAAATTGAGGAGGTGAGGAGCCATTGCAGTTCAGATGTAGTCCCCAAGCTAGAGAGTTGTTAATCAAGCATGTTTCTGCTGAAGAAATCAGGAGTGAAATTGCAGTTCTCCCTTTAAATAAAACTCCAGGGCCAGATGGGTATACGGGTGAATTCTACAAAAAGAGTTGGGATATTGTTGGTGAAGACATCACGGCTGCAATCTCTGAGTTTTTCAGTTCTGGCAGGATTCTTAAACGGTGGAGTGAGTTCCGACTTATATCCCTTTGCAATGTCCTCTATAAAGTAATCTCCAAGATTCTTGCTAGAAGGATGCAAAAGGTTATGCCTGACATGATTGCTCCCTCCCAGTCTGCCTTTGTGAAAGGTAGTCTTCTTGTTGAAAATGTCCTCTTTGCTAGTGAATTGGTCCAAGGCTTCAACAAGAAATCGGTTTCTTCTAGGGGTCCGCTCAAAGTTGATCTTCAGAAAGCTTTTGACTCGGTGAAATGGGAGTTTATTCTTCTTCTTTTGAAGATTGGTGAGTTCCCTGAGATGTTCAGTGGGTGGATAGAGCAGGGTATTACTACTACTTCTTTCTCCATTAATGTGAATGGAGAGCTATGTGGTTATTTCAAAGGCAAGAGAGGCTTGAGACAGGGAGACCCTATATCTCCCTATCTCTTTGTCATGGCTATGGAGGTGCTGGCTAATATGCTCCATTCAAAGTTCTATGAGGACCAAATTGGGTACCACCCTCTTTGTAAGAACCTGCAAATCAGCCATCTATCTTTTGCCGATGATATCATGATTTTTACGATAGCAATGCTGCTTCCTTGGCTTCCATTGTGAAGGTCTTGAAAGATTTTGAAAACCTTTCTGGCTTAGCTGTGAATTCTGAGAAGACTGAAAGTTTCAACGCTGGAATTTGTTCTGAAGAAAAGGAGAAATTGAAACTGATTGGTTTCTCTGAGGGTAAGCTTCTCATTTGATATCTTGGCTTGCCTCTTGTCCCCAGGAAGCTGAGAATATCGGATTGCTCTGCTTTGTTTGATTCTATCAAGACTAAATTCACCCACTGGTCGGATAAATGCATGTGCTTTTGCTGGACGGTTGCAATTGCTTAAGTCTGTGATTTATAGCACCATTAACTTTTGGTTCTCAGCCTTCCTTTTACCTAAGGGTTGTATTAAGGAGATTGAGAAACTTTGTAGCAGGATCCTTTGGGGTAACAACATTGATAAAAGGGCAGCTGTAAAGGTGTCTTGGAGTGCTATTTGCTTACCAACAGATGAGGGAGGTTTGGGTCTTCGGAGTTTCAGAATTTGGAATAAGGTTTTCAACTTAAAGCTTATTTGGATGTTGTTTGTCAAGACTGACTCCCTTTGGGTTGCCTGGAACAGAGCTCATCGCCTCAAGAGAATTAGTTTTTGGGCTGCTAAACCAAATAATAACTCTTCTTGGATATGGAAGAACCTCCTCTCGCTTAAAGATTTGGCAAAGAGATTTATAAGGTGTCAGATAAGTGATGGAAAGGTGGCCTCCTTTTGGTTTGATTAGTGGAATGAATTTGGTTGCTTGATTGACTATATTGGAGTCGATGGACCCAGGCTCGTGGGTGTTCCGCTTCATGCTCCGGTCTCTGCGGCCATGAACAATGACGGGTGGATTTTCTCGACCAGAACTCAGAGGAATGCTGCCATTAGAAATCTCCAGGACTCACTGCTTTCTGGTCTCTCCCCAATTCCTAATGCAACATACATGTTCATGTGGGGATTGGGAACAAAGGACTCTCAAGACTTCTCTTCTGCAAAGACTTGAGATTGGATTAGGCCAGCAGCTAGTAAGGTCCCTTGGGGAAAAACGGTGTGGTTTAAACATGCAATCCCGAAGCACTCTTTTCATTTCTGGATTGCAAAATTAAACCGCCTCCCTGTGAGCAGCGTCTCCTCTCTTGGGGTCTCTCAGTTGATCCCAATTGTTGTCTTTATGGTTCTGCCATTGAAACGAGGGATCACCTTTTCCTTCACTGTGAGTTCTCCTTGGTCATTTGGGAGAAGCTTTTGTATCGACTCTGTGCAGGCCTTGTTATATTTGGTGATTGGGACTCTCTCATGTGCTGGTTATCAACTAGAACTCCTCAAGTTTCTTCCAAGCTAAAGAATTATGTGGTCCAATCCCTCCTCTACAATCTTTGGAAGGAACGTAATGCAAGGCTGCATACAGATATCTCTCTTACCGCATAAACCGTTTTCACAAGAATTGATCGCAACGTCAAAGACACACTTCTTGCTTGTCGAAGACCCGAAGAATATAACCTACTTCCTTTGTGGTTTTTACGATCATAAGTCTCTTATGAAACTTTCCTCCTTCTCTATCTCTTTTGGTTTTTTAAGTCTTTTTTTTGCCAAAATTGCTTATTGCTAATGCTTTTGTAATCAAACTCTCAGTTCCAAGTTGGTAAATATATATTCACATTTTAACAAAAGAATTAATTGATGTGGAGGTTTCAATTTCCTATATCCTTTTTACTGGTTTCCGCCGTCTTTTGCCACTAAGCTGGTTGAGTTTTACAAGCAACTCAGCATAGAGAATTTCGTTCCAAGAATCAGGCACCCCTGGGAGGCACCAGTGACTACAATCTTGGTACAACAATGGCGATTTACTTTCTTCTACGGATAGTTTCTGTTTCCGTTTCCGGTATATCGACGGGTGAGCATCCTTCCTGTAATCCGTTAACCTCGTGATGTTGATATATGTGACTGGTGTTTTCATTCCTCTTAGAACTCTTTCAAGTATTTCCATTTTTGACGGGTAAGGCGTTAGGTAAGTCTCGTTCTTGATTGGTTCTGTTTCATCATCGCACGCCCCTCCTGCGTTCCACTGCCCACCACTACAGTCAAACCAAACCAAGTAGATTTTATAGAACATGTTTATATAACCAACCAGGATTTATAGAACAGGTTTATATGATGAGTCGTAAAAATGCAGATCTTGATATACCTGAAATGTGACGGGGCAAGTCCGCGGAAGAAAACAAGAGATTTCTTCGGATTCACATTCTTATCGATCCATCGACTCCAAGTCGTCAATGCTTTCCGAAACGCTTCATCCGCATCGAGTTTTGGGTAAACATTGCTCCCTTCTTGATAATAATCCTCCCTAACAAAAGCATTCAAATACCAACCAAAGAGTTTCAACATTGCAATACACACAACAAGGAACCAAAGTAGTTTCAAATGCAAGCATCAAGTAATGAGAGATCAAAAAATCTATCTACCCTTTGGAAGTTTTCTCATGAGTCCACCAATGTCCAGTATTGAACACAAGAATATCCGCTCCTTTATACTGCTTCGATGACTTCCCTACCAAATCTAACCGCAAAGTCTCCTTCTTGGTCCCATTCTTGTCTTCAACTTCCCATTCTTGAACCAAGAAAGGCGATGCATAGAACTCAACAGTGCAATCATAATCCTATCAATCCACAAAACCATTCGATGAAAACACAACAAAGTATAGAGAACCGATATTGATTTGCTAAAAGAAACATATTTACTTTGAAGACAAAAGAGTACTCAGCCTCCCAACGAAAGTGATGCTTTCCATGAGCTTCAAAGACTTGACTCTCATCTTTCACTGATCCTTTAAGAATACAAACCAAAGATTCCCACATGTTCCTATTCATTGAATCTCCAACAAACACTAGCCTTCTTCCTCTAATCATCTCCAGCAATCTACCTCCATTTAACCTTAACATACACATACCAATCATTGGACTATTAGACTCACACATCGAATTGATTACACGAACCAGGTTTGTAAATTAAGTGTTGTTGTTTACCTTGGTAAAGAGCATTTCTTAGGTTTCCACTTCCATTTCTGAAAATCCAAGTCAGGTCTTCCATTGGGAACACAGTTAAACTGTTCATCAATCAGATTACACGAACCGGGTTTGTAAAGCGGATACGAATCGTCTTTAACCCACTCTCCTTCGAAAAACTCGCAATTCCTCAGTGACTCAATCTCTCGTCTTCTCTTACTCTGTTTCCGCATCGAAGAAGCAGTTGAATTGACGGTTATAACCTTCGAAAGAGGTTGTTCCACGGCTCGAGGTTTATCCGAATTATCAGGACACAACATGTTTTCTCTTGCATGACATGTCCGAGACTGAAAGGTCTCGTGTTTAGCAGTTGTGTTTGTTGTTTCATTGACGAGGAGAGAATCAAAGGTTAAGTTTTTAGTAACCGGAGTGAGGTTTTCCGGTCCTGGTGCTGACAATGTGGTGAAATTAGACGGTGAAGTGACGATAGGGAGAGTATAGTAAGGAGCGACGACGGTTATGGGAGAAGGACTAAAGGCTATGAAAACAGTGAAGGCAACGAAAGTAAAGATGAATGCGTATACGAAAGTTGAGGTTTTTCTTGGTTTCATGGCGGAGAAGAAGCTTTTGAATTCGACGGTTCCGGAGGAGACGCCGTGGATAGGTGTTTGCTTGACGGAGTCCGGCGCCATGGTGGAGTTTTTGGCGCGTGAAGAGGTTTTCTTACTTTTAGAGACTCTTTGGGTTTTGAATAAAAAATGGAACTTTTGAGGATTTGGAACAGAGAAAAGAAAGTGAATTGTTGACGAAGAGAAGACTCTTTTAAGGAGACATAGGAAGAGAGGTGTTTGTTCGATAAAGTGACATTTGCTTAGGAATGTCTGTTTATAGGGTGTTATTCCACGAGCTTTAAAATCTTTGAAATTTTAAAGTTTGATGGATTTTATTTGGGTGGATTATAAAAATCTCTACGGTATTCTTGATATTTGATTTTTAAATATTTGTTCACTGAATTCCATTACCAAGTAATTTAAATTTATTAAAAAACAAATACTTCCTAAATCTTTTAAAATTAAATAATAGTGGATTTTAATTATAAATTTGAACTATTTTATTAAATAACCCAAGATTTTGAAATCATTAAGAAATGATTTTACACATATCATATTTAATAACACTGGATTTTAAAATAGGATTTAGAATCATTGATTGAATAATAGTAGATTTTTGGTTAGATTTAAACTCTGTTAAAATCCATTAGAGTTTATGTTATAGTTTTGAGTCTTTTGACCATTGTCTTTGTAAGAAATTACGAGATTGCCAGAGATAAATAAGCTAAAAATAAATGCAAAAGTGTACAATTTTCCCTCTTAGTTGATTAGATGAATAAAAACTAAAAAATAATTGCAAATCAATTTTTTTTATGTAAAATATGGTTAACCGTCCATTTATATAAAATACAACTATACATGAATTCGACTACCTCCATCTCCAGCAATCTACCTTTTTAGATTTTAACAAACTTTTAATTATGCTTCATTAATTGATAAAGATAACAGAATGTTTCTTATATACAAACACCATAAACCGGAATTAAGCTAAACCATATAAACCAAAATAATATAAACCGAGTATTCTAATACTCCCCCTCAAGATGGAGAGTACATGTGATGTATTCCCATCTTGGACATTAGATGATTGAATTGAATCGCAGTAAGAGGTTTAGTGAGGAGATCGGAGATCGGCCAATTGGTGTTGTGTAGAGACATGTAGTGTCTTCATAAAGTCAGAAGCAAGTCTTTCCCGCACCACATGACAGTCACGCTGGACGTGCTTAGTTCTCTCATGAAAGACAAAGTTCTTGGCAATGTTAAGACCAAATTCACTATCACTATATAGCACAGGAGTGTCATGCAGAATGACATGTAAATCTTCAAGAAGATAACTGATCCAAAGTAAATCACATGTCGGATTTGCCATACTCCTGTATTCAGCTTCTGCAGTACTTCGACTTACACAGTCTTGGTTCTTGGATTTCCAAGAAATTAGTGAATCACCAATGAAGACACATGTACCTGATATAGAGTGGCTTGTCTCAGGACAGTTGCTCCAGTCAGCATCAGCAAAAGCTCGTAATGTCAATGGAAACTGAGCTAAGTAGAAAAGGCCTTGCCCTAGATCAGTTTTCAAGTAGCGTAAAACCCGTTGAGAAGCTACCAAATGAGGTACTCTAGGAACGGACATATACTGACTGAGTTTGTTGACAGCAAAGCATATGTCAGGTCTAGTAACTGTCAAGTAGATAAGCTTCCCAATCATTCTTCGATATAAAGATGGCTCAGGAAGAACATCACCTTCTACTTAACTAAGATGAAGGTTAAGTTCCATTGGTGTGGCTACTGGTTTAGAACCTAGTAAACCAAACTCTTCTAATAACTCCAATGTATACTTCCTCTGGCAAATGGATATACCAACTGCAGTTCTAGCAACTTCTAACCCCAAAAAATATCTCAATGTCCCCAAATCTTTAATTTTGAATTCATTAGCCAAAATGCGCTTCAAATCAACCACAACACTGTCTCTGTTACTGACCAATAGAATGTCATCAACATACACTTAGAGAGCCATAAATACTTCACCAGATTGCTTAACAAATATGGTTGAGTCTGAATGAGATTGAGTGAATCCAAGACGAACAATGACATTGGAAAATTTATGAAACCACTGCCTAGAGGCTTGTTTCAGACCATAGAGAGATTTCTTGAGTCTACAAACTGGTCTTTCTGGTAAAGACTCTCTCTGTCTTGGTGTGTACCCTTGTGGCAAGCACATATAAATTTCTTCATCAAGATCACCATGAAAAAATGCATTGGTGACATCCATTTGATTAATACTCCAACCATGAATAGCAGCCAAAGCAAGAACCAAGCATACTGTAGTGAGCTTAGCAACAGGGCTGAAAGTATCTTCATAATCTATTCCTTCTTGTTGAGTATATCCTTTTGCAACCAACCGTGCCTTATATCTTTCCAACGTACCATCAGATAAGTACTTAATTTTAAACACCCATTTACATCCAATGGCATGTTTTTCTTCAGGTAAAGAACATATTTCCCATGTAGAAGTACTCATTAGAGCATCCAACTCTAGGTTCATGGCATCAAGCCAATGTTGCACCAATACTGCTTGTTTAATTGTTGTTGGTTCTTTCTCAGCCATAATAGCAAAACAGAACAGACGATACTCATGAGAGAGTTTATCGTAAGACAAGGAATTAGAGAGAGGATGAGCAGTATCATGAAGAGAAGAAGAAAGCTTTGTATTTATGTTAGAGCAATGATACTGTTTGAGATAGCTTGGAGCTTTTGTCTGCCTGCGTGGTCTGAGATTGTTTTCCATATCAACATTATTGGATATAGGTCTAGAGATTGGTGGTAAATTTTGTAATGTTTCTTCTGGAACAGGCTCATGAACATGTAATGCATCATTCGGTGTGTTACAAGACTCCTCATAGAAAGGAAAATTATTATGAGATGTACTAGATGATGCATGATCAGGTTCAGTTGTCATTGATATTGTTCTAGATGAGTCATTTTCAATAAAAGGAAATATGTCTTCATGAAAACTATATTCCTAGACACTGAAATGACATGAGATTCAATATCTAAGACTTTATAGCCTTTAATGCCAGATTCATAACTAAGAAACACACAAGGTCTAGCTCTTTCAGTAAATTTATGTCTATCTTTTAAATGAGTTGATATGTAACATAAGCAACCAAAAACTCTTAAGTAGGATTAATCTGGTATCTTTTGATTAAGAACCTCAAAGGAGATCTATCTTTTAGAAGAGGTGTAGGAATTCTATTAATAAAAAAACCAGCAGTAGATACACATTCAGGCCAATATGCAAGATGAATGTTAGATTGAAAATATAATGCACGAGCAACATTCAGAAGATGTTGATGTTTTCTTTCAACAACAGAGTTTTGTTCTGGTGTATAAGGACAAGAATAGTAATGCATATTGCCTAAGCTTGCTAGTAATTCTTTAAATTTCAATTCAGGTGCATTATCAGATCGTATTCCTTTAACTTGTTTTCCATATTGAGTTTTGACCATGTTAAGAAAATTAGGGAAAACTTTTGAAACATCACTCTTGTATTGTAAAAACCGAATCCATGTAAAACGAGTGCAATCATCAACAATAGTAAGAAAATAACGAAATCCTTTAACAAAAGTAACATGAAAAGGTCCCCAAGTATCTATATGGATCAAAGCAAAAGGTTCCTCAGAAATTTTATTATTAGAAACAAAAAGTAAATGTTTTTGTTTTGATAAATGGCAACCTTTACAATGAAAAGAAGATAGTTTATGAGGAATTTTTAGATTTGGGGACAAAGGTAAAACCCTTGAGACGGCAGGGTGACCAAGACGCTGGTGCCACAACTCAGGAGAAGCAACCAGGAATGAAACATGATTAGCAGGAGAAGTGGAGTCATCTTGGTTCAGGAGATACAAATCATGTGACTCGACTCATCACCCTGACCAATCATCCTGTCCTGTGAATGATCCTGAATGAAACAAGAATCATGATAAAAATGAACAGAGAAATTTTTGTTTTTCTTAGTCAAAGAACTAACACTAATCAGATTAAAACTAAAAGAAGGTATATAAAACACCGAATGAAGTGTTAGTCTGTTACTTAGATGCACTGTTCCAAAAATATGAATGGGAATGATGGTGTTATTTGGAAGGGTTATTGTGGTATTGGTGATGTTTTTAATATCAGAAAACATTCTCAGATCACAGCATATATGGCAGCTAGCTCCAGTATCAAGAATCCAAGTAGTTATAGGTAAACTAAGGCTTGGTTCCAAAACAGAAATATAGTGTGAAGGTACAATAGAGGTACCTTGTGCTGAGATTGAACCAGAAGCTCCTGAAGCAGTAGGTGTACCTATGACTTGATACGCAGAACCCTGAAGTTGTTTGTTCAGCTGAGCAATCAACTGAGAAATATGTTCTGAATCACCAACCGAGCTTTGTCCAGTCATCAAGCTCTTACCATTATTCACCATGTTGATAGAATGATTAACAGAGGAACCAGCAGTTGTAACTGTAGGAGGATAAGAGCCAATGGGAGCATATTGAGCACCATTATAGGAGATAACATGGTAAGATGGAGCATCAGTAGAATGTTGATTATCACACTGAGTGTGAACCATGTTAACACCATGTTTTGGCTGATATTGTCCTTTAGAACATGATGGTGTGGTCTTATAACCAGGTGGATATCCATGAGCTTTATAGCATCTTGCAGCAATGTGACCAAGTATACCGCAATGAGAACAAAGAGGTCTTGGTTTGCCTTGATAGACATTTCCATGAGGTTTACCTTGAGTCACTGATGCTTGAAACACTGCAGGTTCAGTTACAGCTGGAGAGATAGTTCCTTGTTGTTCATCTTGAGCAACGAAGTTGTAAATCTTGGTGAATGTTGGTAATGGATCCATCATAATGATCTGTTTTCTTGTTTGAGAAAAAGAATCATTAAGTCTCATAAGGAATCTGACAATGTTTCTCTTCTCATAGAGTTTAATCCATTTGTCATTTGATCCACAAGTGCATTTACCACATACACAGGAAGGTAATTCTTCGAAGTTCTTTAACTCTTTCCATAGTGTAGTTAAACGAGTATAGTAAGCACTTAGATCTAAAGATCCTTGATGAAGACGATCCAATTGATCGTGAACACTATAGATCTTAGACAGATTACTTTGTTTAAACCTTCCTTCCAAATTCAACCACAATAAGCGTGCATCATCAAAATATACCGTACCAGCTCCTATTTCTTTAGATATCGAATTAGTAATCCAAGTACAGACCATATCGTTACACCTACTCCAAGATCCATATTCAACAGCAGATTCTAGAGGTTGAGGAATAGTACCATATATGAAACCGATCTTGTTTTTCGCGTTGAGAGCTTTGATGATTGATCGGCGCCATGTATGATAGTTAGATTCCCCTAGAAGCTTATCCCCAACAAAAAAAACTCCAGGATTATCTGCAGCATGAAGAAACATCGGATTTTAGTACGGATCTGGGTTGTTGAGCTGTGGATTCGTCTGCGGTGGAATCGGAGTAGCCATTAGAGGTCTGGTGAAGTAGATCGGAGCTGGAAATCAAGTATCAGTGAAGAAAAACAACAACGAAGAATCGGAGAATTCTGTTAAGAGGTCCGATTCGAAAAAAACACCGATCAATCGAGAGAGAAAGATGGAGAAGAAGAAAAACAACAAATCAATCGAAGAAGACGATTGAATCAGAGTGATTTTGCGGAAGAGAGTGAATGAAGCTAGCGTTGACTAAGTCATCTGATACCATTTTAGATCTTAACAAACTTTTAATTATGCTTCATTAATTGATAAAGATAACAGAATGTTTCTTATATACAAACACCATAAACCGGAATTAAGCTAAACCATATAAACCGAGTATTCTAATATACCTATCGCGTGTTTAATAGCTCTCATCTTTTAAGATGTAACTAATGAAGTATGGGTATAATTTTGAATAGGACCTGGGTAATGGAGGCATTTCAAATAAACCGACAACGTTGTTGATATCTTTCATAGTTACTTTGGAGTTGTAGGTAACTAAACAATATTTCTCTTCAGCCCATTTTGTCTTTTTCTTTTTGGTTAAAGACCTTAGCTCGTTTTGTTGATGTGAATCAAAAGAGATTGTAATTGGTGCATGGCTTTCTCTTCTCGAGTATCTTAGAGTCATACCAATTGATTCTGCCTATGCATTGCATGTTGATGTCATCATCTGGATTCTATTCACCGAATGATTCTTCATCAGGGGGTTAGACATTGGAATTAGTATTTTGGTTCAGTTCGAATTATCCAATTATAATTTTACTATTACATATCGTAAACAAAGACTTTTTGTTTGTTTGTTTTTTACAATCTCAAACCTCTCTATGAATTGGGTTTACAACCAAGAAACATGAACGTGACACTAATCTGATTTTCATCTCTTACTTCTCTACACACATCCAATGGCGAATTTGAAAAGAAACCATTGATTCTAAGTGTTTCCTTTCTTCTTTAGCCATTTAAAGTTCTATACTCAAATCTAAATTGATGTGCATCCAATTCCTATATTCTTTTTACTGGTTTCCGCCGTCTTTTGCCACCAAGCTGGTTGAGTTTTACAAGCAACTCAGCGTAGAGAATTTCGTTCCAAGAATCAGGCACCCCGGGGAGGCACCAGTGACTACAGTCTTGGTACAACAATGGCGATTTACTTTCTTCTACGGATAGTTTCTGTTTCCGGTATATCGACGGGTGAGCATCCTTCCTGTAATCCGTCAACCTCGTGATGTTGACATATGTAACCGGTGTTTTCATTCCCCTTAGAACTCTTTCAAGTATTTCCATTTTCGACGGGTAAGGTGTTAAGTAAGTCTCGTTCTTGATTGGTTCTGTTTCATCATCGCATGCCCCTCCCGCGTTCCACTGCCCGCCACTACAATCAAATCAAACCAAACCAAGTAGATTTTATAGAACATGTTAATATGATGAGAGTCGTAACAATGCAGATCTTGATATACCTGAAATGTGACGGGGAATATCCGCGGAAGAAAACAAGAGACTTCTTCGGATTCACATTCTTATCGACCCATCGACTCCAAGTCGTCAATGCTTTCCAAAACGCTTCATCCACATCGAGTTTTGGGTAAACATTACTCCCTTCTTGATAATAATCCTCCCTAACGAAAAAGCATCCAAATACCAACCAAAGAGTTTCAACATTACAATACACACAAAAAGGAACCAAAGTAGTTGCAAATGCAAGCATCAAGCAATGAGAGATCGAAAATTCTATCTACCCTTTGGAAGTTTTCTCATGAGTCCACCAGTGTCCAGTATTGAATACAAGAATATCCGCTCCTTTATACTGCTCCGATGACTTCCCTACCAAATCTAACCGCAAAGTCTCCTTCTTAGTCCCATTCTTGTCCTCAACTTCCCATTCTTGAACCAAGAAAGGCGATGCATAGAACTCAACAGTGCAATCATAATCCTATCAATCCACAAAACCATTCAATGAAAACACAACAAAGTATAGAGAACCGATATTGATTTGCTAAAAGAAACATATTTACTTTGAAGACAAAAGAGTACTCAGCCTCCCAACGAAAGTGATGCTTTCCATGAGCTTCAAAGACTGGACTCTCATCTTTCACTGATCCTTTAAGAATACAAACCAAAGATTCCCACATGTTCCTATTCATTGAATCTCCAACAAACACTAGCCTTCTTCCTCTAATCATCTCCAACAATCTACCTCCATTTAACCTTACACATACACAAATCAATCATTGGACTATTCAACACATAATTTTTGAAGTCAAAACAGTAAAATCAAGTGTTATTGTTTACCTTGGTAAAGAGCATTTCTTAGGTTTCCACTTCAATTTCTGGAAATCCAAGTCGGGTCTTCCATTGGAAACACAATTAAACTGTTCATCAATCAGATTACACGAACCGGGTTTGTAAAGCGGATACGAATCGTCTTTAACCCACTCTCCTTCGAAAAACTCGCAATTCCTCAGTGACTCAATCTCTCGTCTTCTCTTACTCTGTTTCCGCGTCGAAGAAACAGTTGAATTGACGGTTATAACCTTCGAAAGAGGTTGTTCCACGGCTCGAGGTTTATCCGAATTATCAGGACACGACATGTTTTCTCTTGCATGACTTGTCCGGGACTGAAAGGTCTCGTTTTTAGTAGTTGTGTTTGTTGTTTCATTGACGAGGACAGATTCAAAGGTTAAGTTTTTAGTAACCAGAGTGAGATTTTCCGGTGCTGGTGCTGACAATGTGGTGAAATTAGACGGTGAAGTGACGATAGGGAGAGTATAGGAAGGAGCGACGACGGTTATAGGAGATGGACTAAAAGCTATGAAAACAGTGAAGGCAGCGAAAGTAAAAACGAATGCGTATACGAAAGTTGAGGTTTTTCTTGGTTTCACGGCGGAGAAGAAGCTTTTGAATTCGACGGTTACGGAGGAGACGCCGTGGATAGGTGTTTGCTTGACGGAGTCCGACGCCATGGTGGAGTTTTTGGCGCGTGAAGAGGTTTTCTACTTTTAGAGACTCTTTGGGTTTTGAATAAAAAATGGAACTTTTGAGGCTTTAGGACAGAGAAAAGAATGTTGACGAAGAGAGGACTCTTTAAGGAGACATAAGAAGAGAGGTGTTTGTTCGATAAAGTGACATTTGCTTAGGAATCGTCGCTAAAGTTTAGAGTTTATGTTATGTTTTTGCCCATTGTCTTTGGAGGAAACTACGAGATTGCCACTGGTTTTTAAATTTGGAATGTTGAGATTTTGGAATTTTTCGTTTGCATTTGGAATGTTGAGATTTCGTTTTTAAAGGGTTTGTGTGACTAGGATGAGAACAAAAGGAGTAAAGAATTTTCGCTGATACGTTTTTTTTTATAATTATTACTTGTTTTGGTTGTATCTTTTTACTTTATTAAGTGACGAATGAAGAAAGCATATTTGACATGTTTTTTTTTCTTTCTCTGAATGAATGCTTTATTATCAAATAATATTGTAGTCACAATGTAAAGCATGAGATATCAAATAATATTGTAGTCACAATGTAAAGCATGATATAGTACAAAGAAATGAAATTGATAGATGTTTCCCGTTGGAAGTTGTGATCGTGCTAAAATGTCTGCATATTTGGCAGTTATGTTAGGCGATGAAACAACATAACGACTAAATCAGATAAAATACAAGACATAAGCAAGCCAAGTGATTCAAACTTTATTTCTGTGGGGGTTTTTCATTCGAATTTAACTTCACGTTTCTGCAAAAGATTATACAAAAAATATTAGAATCCAAAGCGGTTTTACATCTTCACACTAAATAGTTCATTCGATTTTCCGGTTCTTTAACACGTCTTGGTTATTACGTCATAGCGGTTTAAACAAATACATAGATTAGCCAATACCATATGAACTAAAAATGAGATGATTCCCAAAAAATTTAGTTATTCTTTGAAATTTGAAATCTTGGATCTGATGTAATCACTTGGTCAACCACATTTAAAACTAACCTTTAACACCTTTTCGGTCGTTTTGTTAAATTTAATCATTTATATTAAATGCTAATTCCATGTATGTTAGTACTAATCTTTAGAGGGGGTTATTGGTTTGTGTATTTTAATGGATTTTAGAAATCTGAGATGAATCCATGGATTTTAAAATCCATAATAATAGATACCGTGGATTTCAAAATCAAATAAATTGGATTTACAAATCAACTAAATGGATTTCATTGACTAACCAATAAAGTAATATCAACATCTAACTCATTATTTTCATGTGATATATGTCTTTCTCGTTCTTTAAGGATTTCTTGTTCTCCCGTATTTGTTGAATCCATGTTTGAGTATACTTTTAACAAATAAAACTTAACCCATAAAAAACGAACACTAACACATACACTTTTGTATCTTTATATATATTATTTACGATGATTAGTATATGATTTCGCAATAATATTCACTAAAATCCTTATTGTGAAGAATTACAGAGAAATTAATCACATGAATAGCAAAAAAAATGAACAAGCCTATAAAAAGAAAGAAGCAAGAAAAACATACATAAGATGATGAAGAAGAGACGAAAAGTATATAAGTGACACAATTTTTCTATTATTTTGTTTGATGGTGTTTTATTTTTTGGTTTAATTATTTTAGTTGATTTGTGGATTTATAAGTCTGTGTTTTTTAATTTGTAAATCTTATAAGATTTATAAATCTTTGTAAATCCGAAGGTTTCCCCTCGGATTTGATCCTTTGTATTTTTGACATGAAATCCTTTCAAATCCATTAAAATCCTAAGTGAAATCAAATCCATAAGTAAATCCGTAGGATTGAATAACACGTGATTTTAATTAGGATTTATAAATCATAGAACCAATAACACCGGATTTTAATATGGATTTTAAAATCATAGAACCAATAACACTAGATTTTGTTTGGATTTCCAAATCCATTAAAATCCACAAACCAATATTTTATATTTCCAATTGATAATCCTTTTGTTATACAGTATTTCTAACGATTACATTCCTCTCTTCTGAGGTAGGTAAATTCAAGTGCCTAATGTAAAATATAAACAAGATCTCCTTAACTTGTTTTTGCCATTTTCATATATTTTTCAGTTTTCATTTCTCTATTTTCTTGAAAACTTAAATACATACGCTCCTACGAATCATTCTTACAAAAGAGAGAACATATACAGTTCTTATGAAGGTTTAAACTATATAGAAAAAGAAAGGCATTAAACTAACGAAGTAATAAAACCATTGGCAGGTGGAGAAATTGGTTTTTTGCTGCATGCGCAGAAATTATTAAAGCTGAAAGCAAAATGGATTATCACCTCTGTATTTAGATGATTCACTACCACATGGCAATCCCAACATGCTTTTTCATGACGATGTGTCCATTAACTGTTAACATTAATCAATTAGCATCTTTGAAAAACATGTAATCCACAAAGCATTTATATATGTTTTCGTTAACGTAGAAAAAACATAACCAACAGATGGCTAAGAGATTATATAAAGTTCATCGTCATGAACAGAACGACTGAATCAGATAAATCTATCAGAATATGATTCTAATTTCAGTTTGATGAGTTAATCTTATCTATCTATTACTCTAAATAAATTCCAATGATTCTATCAGATCTATAAGCTTTCTATAATCATGATCTAAAACATATGCTGATGTATTTTAAATTTTTGTAGCAGTTCAAGTTGTCCTACAGGCTTCTGTGCATGGTTGGTTGGACGCGGACCAGTACCATATACTTTTCGAAAATAGTGATCTGTTCCAAATAATTAATCATTACATCATACCTCCCATGACAAAAGGCCTCTACCGAGTTGATTGTCTCTGGTTCCAACATCACAACATTTGGCAATTTGACCAGCGTAACAAAGTTTAACCCAATGAAATTCAAGTTTGTCACTACATCAAACTAATTCAAATTTATGATAAATAAGTGCTCCCAAACATAAATTATATTTTTCAAAACAATTTAAACATATATCGAAATTTTTATTCTTTTGTATAATTAAAAAAACAGATCTCCAGGATGGCAGCTCCAACTTCGGTGAACGCGCGACCTGTCAATCTATAGATGATTGTTGATAACATAGGTAATTCGAAACTCAGAAATCGTATGTAAAAAAAAATATCGTTTAACCAATTCTGTATAGATTAAAATTTTATATTTAAAAGGAATATAAATCTTTATCTGCCACAATTTTCATGTCCCGTTTTATGAAAGATCTGTATGAGTTTAATGATTTTATATTGAGGGAGTATAGATCTCAATATACTAAATACAATCTGCATATGCAGTTTCATTAGGTCGAGATTCATGATTTTTAAAGACTTGTGTATTTTGCATATAACATCTCAAATGTGCAAAGTCTTTGAAAAAAATGAAAAAGGGTTATGCCCATTCATTTGTATCCCATTTATTGATGATAACATAATGTACAAATGTTGCCCCTCGTAGATAAACCGTATCGTGGCCACTTTTCTTTTTAGAATACATCATTTTTCATCAATATTGAACCTACTAAAAAATTATTCATATTTATATAATCTCTTAGCCATCTGTTGGTTATGTTTTTTCTACCATAGATAGATCATATTAACTCATCAAACTGAAATTAGAATCATATTCTGATAGATCTATCCTATGCCGGAATTCTATTCACGACTTATCTACATATACAGTGATTTGCGATTCCCAAAGATTGACAGCAAGTAATATTAAATTCCTTTTGAATCAGAGTAGAATGTACCTGGGTTATCGACTACCAAGTCTTGTAGGTTGACTGGTGATGCGTTCACCGGTGCCGGAGGGTCCATTTCTCAAGATCTGTCGTATTCGATGTTTCAAAATTTTGAATTCCTTAATAAAGTGTAATATTAAATAATAATGTTCGCATTCATGCGACTTTTATACGCTTAAATTTCCTTAATTGTAAATTTTTTTTTTTTTATTATGCATGAATTTTTTCATTGGTAGAAACGTATTCACGCGGATCGTTGTACACTGCTATTTTACCAACCGTTGGATTTTTTTCTTTGGCCGTTAGATCTTTAATTGTAATTGATTTTACTTTATTACGTCTGAATTTTTCATTGGTAGAAACGTAGTCACGCGGATCGGTGTATACTATTTTACCAACCGTTGGATTTTTTTTCTCTGGCCGTTAGATCCTTATTGTTTGGAACTCTGCATACGAATTTTGTTTCAGTAATGTTTAACAGGCTTTAGAAAAAGTCCGTTCGTTACACATTACTGAAAGATAGTGGGCTTTTTTTTATTTGAAGACAAAGCCAAGTCGGCTTCAAAATTGTTGTTTCAGAAATTTGCTAAGTATTTAAATAAAACTGAAAATCTTAAAAATCATACAGTTTTGCATTGTCTATTAGTTCTTCTTGTCTGAATTAAAAATCAAAATCAACTTATAGATGAAGCAATGTTGATTACTTTATTTGATAAACGAAAATCTAATCTTTTTAAAATTTTCTACTCAAATCTTTCCAATCTCTAGTGGATGAGAGACTTAGTAGAATTTACAATTTTTATTTCAACTGATTAGATGAATAGCAATAAGTTCACAAAATGTACAATTTTTTAATTCGTTAATTTCTTTGATCACCTTAAATCACTGATAGATGTAAATCCGTGCCATCATTCTCGTCAATATCTCTAGTCATTCTCGTCAGTTTCTCTGGTCATGCTCGTCAAAATAGAATTCGTCGAAAGAAATGAAATTGTTATTTTTGTTATATTACCACTTTGGTTTTCTGTATATTTTGGATTTAAACCCAAATACATGTCAAACTACATCGCTTAGGTGCATTTTTAAATTTCGTCACGAATTAGGGTTCGAAAATGAAATTGTTATTTTGTTGTATTTATCTGAATTGCAAATAAAAATTTCAGATTTTCTATATGTAGGATCCGAATTTCTACGATTGGAAAATTGATATATAATAAGGTAAATTTAAAAACAAATTCAGAATTACAATACCAAATTACAAAGATGAAAATGAATTACAGAGGCGAGACGAATCTCTTTTCTTAAATCTTTAAACGCCATGTAGTGTGACGGTTTCATAGCGATAAGATTCCCTTGATACAACTGCTAGGAGTGGGCAAACGGGAATATGGGACGAGATTTTATGGGAACGGTACGGGAACGGGATTTTTGGGATAGAAAAATATGTCCCATTTGTATTCCATTTAGAATTTGGGACGGTAACGGGATAGGACGGGATGGGACGGGAACGGTACGGAATTTCCATAAAATAACTTGTCTCATATATTCAGTAAAAAAATATAAAAGTTGCAAATATGTATTTAACCTGCTTCTTGAAATCATCAAAAGCATGTTCATATTTAAGATAAAATGAAATACATTGTATTTCATAACGTTAAAATTTAAAATAGAAAAAACCCATAGTCTAATCAAAATGAATCTAAAACTTAAAGTAAAAAAACATAAATATCTTAAATCAAAGCATAAAATTCAATAATATGAAACTTTCTAAAATAGCCAAATAGGTAGCTAATCCTCTCGTATTATTTTTCATTCACAGTAAATGATTGCTTATGAAGCTCTACACAAGAATAAAAATAAAATAAATATAATTGTTAGTTAATAAAATTAATATGGTAATGCTGAAAATATCAACGATAGTGCTAAAAAGGTGAGACTATGTACTAATGTGACATAATATATAATATGATTATATAATAAATACGTAATATATATAATTTAATTTAATATATATCTATATAAACGGGATTACGGGAAATCTCATTCCCGTTCCGTCCCATCCCGTTTCCAATTGGGAACTGAAAATTTGTCCCATATGGGAATATGAGAACCATATGGTACGGGAATTTGGGAACGGTTATGGGATGGAATGGGACGGGATGGGAATTATGCCCACCCCTAACAACTGTGGTTATTTTTGTCTTCAATCACCGAAGAACATAACCTATCGAACCAAAATTCTGCGTGTACTCTCATACACCAAAAAAATCAAAGAAAAGAAGAGATCATGAGGGAATTATCTTCGAACTCTTTCTTGATATGATATCAAAATATATATCTCTCTCATCGAATGAATGTTTTCTCTTTTATAGAGAAGTAAGAGAAGAAACGTTTTTTTCTTTAAGCCTTTTCAACAAATCATTATTAAAAAAATGTTGCACATTAATTTTGGGAATTAATGTCAATTACCACCATAACTACCAAGTCAATGGTACGTTTATTTGGTATCAAATTATTGAGATATTTTGTGAAATAATCACAGTTTTGATTTTAGTTTGGTCTAAAACAAATAGATTATCAATCTATGATCCAATTACTAAATCTATATCTCAATCCCAATTCCAAGTCCGATTTCAAAGCCGATACGGTTTGATTCGGTATACCGCATATGCGGATGATTGAGATTTTTTCTCTCTAATACACCATAACTTTTTTTATGACTTCTCCATAAACATACAAGAGGACTTTCACCTCATGTTAACAATGTGGGGTAATTGCTAATTTTCTTACTTAGCCAAATATTCAAGCTTTACAAGCTCTCCAAGTCATCGACTTTGGACCAATATTTCTCATTCAAACGAACGCCGTTTTTGACAAATGAATACACTATCTCATAATGCTCATTACAATGAATCAAACGATTCTAAGTTCTGATCATTCCGACACCTAAATTGTCCGGAAAAGCCACCAGAATATTGGCCAACGCCATTGTCAAAATACAAGTTCCAACAATCCCCCACATGAATAGAAATGACTTTAAACACTGGACGATTTGACAGACTTGACCGACTCGACAAGACTCGAAAAACAACTTTTGAGAGTAACGAGCGAAAACTCTACTGTATCTGAGCTAGTAGCTTTTCAGCCTTGAACCAATAATTATCAATAACTATTGGGTTTACTCGACCAGGAGGTGAACATGATGTCTTGAACCACCCGAACTTTGATGTAAACCGAGACAACAACTATATCACAGCTTCATTCTCTCATAGAACTAGGTTCTCTATTGTGTTCATTTTCGCCTTGAACATTCCTAGTAATCATGAGTGAACTTGGAGAATATAGCCTTACTTTCATTCTCCTAGAAACGGCCGCATTTCACACTCACTAGGTGATCTGCCATCAACTTTGTTTTACAGAAGCATCATGTATTACTTCATTGATATCTCAAAGTTATGAAATCATTAAAAGCCAATGCTTAGCGTTATCACATACAGGTAACAATGTTTATCATCCTAGGAATTGGGTGTATATATTGTCTCACAATGTTTTTCTCTTACTCAGCTTTATTTCATTGTCCCTTTGAACCTATCTCGTGGGATTTCCAGTGACATAAGTAGGATATCCATTAAGCGTCATGTTCTGTTATAGGCTTTAAACCCATTCCGCTTGATGATTTTACCACATGATCTCTAGACCAACCTTTAAGGATCTTCTAGGTTGTCACTTGACTTGATGTAAAGTTGATGTAATCATCATCATGATTACTCAATTTGAGATCAAATGTCTAATGGTTTTATGTCATTTTCTCATATGACGAAATTTACCATTATACATATTAATCAGTCCTTCATATCAAACTTGCAACTTAACAAGTGCATAGTTTGAGTGATCCACTGATTTAAGTCCAATTGTGACCTTTCTAGGAGGTGGCACTGCGACTTTAATCCAGGCACCCCCCCACACTTTTAGGTATTTGACGAAAGTACAACACATTTCCAAAGTCCATACGGTGTTTTACCAATGACCTTGTGTGGTATTCTATTGAGAATATAATTTGTGGTAAGCGACGCTTTCCTCCACATTTTCTGGACTAACCCAGATTCCTCGAACAACACATTTTCATTTTTTTAAGACTACAAACTATTTATTATAGTTGTTTCCAAGATGATTTTATCTCAGTATATTTCTTTGATCGATGAATGTTTTTCCTCTTATAGGAAAGTCAAAGAAGCAACGTATCTTATGTCCATAATGACACAAACGGTTTTTTCATTGATTTTAGAAATCAAAGTTAAATCCCATCATCCCACACCATCAATTTGCATACGTTAGAAGTATCAAATTATATTGGAGATTTATGATAATTTTAATTATAAAGTTAATCATAATTTTGATTTGAATTTGGTTCAAAAAATAAATTCAATTACCAAATTCAAAACCAAAATTTAATCTCAAACCAAGTCCGGTTTGGCTTGGCTCTATTCGATTTTGGATTTACTTTTCTCTAATACACATAGTGTATTCACAAGATATTTAATCTTGTTATACTTTTCTAAAATTCATATGGCGTTACTCATTAACCGTCACTTCTCACTATTGCATCTTTGATATGTCTTAAACATATCCTTATTCATGCATATGTGAATAATGATATACCACCATTTCATTAGGCTGTCCTCAACAACATTGACATTAGAGACCACGTCACATAGGTCTTCATTGGTCAAAGTCACTTGAGACTTCCCTTGAAACTTCGCTAATGCAAATTTCTTAATATTTACGCCATATACTTATAAGTCTTTCTTGGCATCAGTCCTACGCTTAAAGCGCTATGCACCGACGGGTTCACACGTGGCAGACCACTCCCAAACTTAATATGGGGCGTTGACTCACTTGACCCGATTTCATCGCCAACAATATCTCTATCATTGCGTCCTTGTTTTGAACATCTACCACAATTTGGTTATCGTTAGTCATATCTAAATCGAATCTGTTTTACAAAAACAAAACGAATTAGTGTACTAATCAAAACCAAATATACCAACAATTTAAACAATAATAAATACATTTTAAATAAGTAAACCAAAAAATTCAAAATATGCAAAATTCAGAATTTAAGCAGTAATTATATTGAATGTAACGACATAACGAAAGCATTCAAATTTTTTGACCAAATGCAGTAATCACGTCTATTCAAATATTCCTAAGACTTGATCGATAATTTGCTAATTCAATGCCAACGCTCAAAGTCAAACCAAAACTTTAAACCGATTGAACCAGAGCAAAACCAATAACAAGCACCGGTTACTCATCAACCGTTTTCAACAAGTCAAAGAAATCAGAGCAAATAAATTGCAAACACAAGTGCACGGGACAGGGATGCATATCAACGAAAGCAATAAAGAACATATTGTATGCAAACCGATCCGATCCGTTTTATGATTATCAGAAAACATATTTCTGATTAAAGAGTTATTATAGCCACGAATCTTCCCTAATCCGCAAAACTCTGAACATGTGCTTAAGAAAACATCTTAAGACATATATCAGTTTCGTTAGTGTAATAAAACAATAACAAAATTTGAAAATTTAAAATTGTAATTACACTATACGAAAATTAAAGATTTAAGATTGTAGGACCCGAATTTCTACGATTGGGTAACTGATATATAATAAGATAAATTTAAAAAACAAATTCAGAATTACAATACCAAATTACAAAGATGAAAATGAATTGCAGAGGCGAGACGAATCTCTTTCCTTAAATCTTTAAACGCCTGTAGTGTGACGGTTTCAAAGCGATAAGATTCCAAGGATACAACTGCGGTTGTTTTTGTCTTCCATCACCGAATAACAGAACCTATCGAACCAAAATTCTGCGTGTACTCTCAAATACAAAAAAAAAGTAAAGAAAAGAAGAGATCATGAGGGAATTGTCTTGGAACTCTTTCTTGATATTATATCAAAATATATATCTCTCATCGAATGAATGTTTTCTCTTTTATAGAGAAGAAACGTTTTTTTTTTAAGACTTTTCAACAAATCATTACTAAAAAAACGTTGCACATTAATTTTGGGAATCAATCTCAATTACCACCATAACTACCAAGTCAATGGTACGTTTATTTGGTATCAAATTATTGAGATATTTTGTGATTATTTAATTACAAAATAAATCACAGTTTTGATTTTAGTTTGGTCCAAAACAAATAGATTATCAATTTATGATCCAATTACCAAATCTATATCTCAATCCCAATTCCAAATCCGATTTCAAATGTGGTACGGTTTGATTCGGTATACTGCATATGCGGATGATTGAGATTTTTTCTCTCTAATACACCATAATTTTTTTTATGACTTCTCCATAAACATACAAGAGGACTTTCACCTCATGTTAATAATGTGGGGTAATTGCTAATTTTCTTACTTAACCAAATATTCAAGTTTTACAAGCTCTCCAAATCATCGACTTTGGACCAACATTTTCCATTCAAACGAACGCCGTTTTTGACAAATGAATACACTATCTCATAGTGCTCATTACAATAAATCAAATGATTCTAAGTTCCGATCATTCCGACACCTAAATTGTCCGGAAAAGCCACTAAAATATTGGTCAACGCCACCAAAACAAATTCCAACACTATATATAACTAAACCCAAATAGTTGTGAAACGAAGTCGCAATTTGAGCTCTAACATTTTGCATCTTCTTCACTCATCTTTCCATTCGAATTTAAGTTCACTTTTTTGCAAAAGATTGGACAAAAATATTATAATCTACTCGTTCAAATAAAATAAAATAAAGCAGTTTTACATCTTCATACTAAATAGTTCATTCAATTTTCCGGTTTTTTAAAACATCTTTGTTATTACGCTATACCGGTTTGAGTAAATACATAGATTAACCAATCGTTACCATATGAACTAAAAATGAGATGAATCCAAATATTTATTCTTAAAAATTTGAATCTTGGATCTGATGTAATTACTTGGTCAACCACATTTAAAACTAACATTTAACACCTTTTCAGTCGTTTTGTTAATTTAATAGTTTGTATTAAATGTTAATTCAATGTATGTTAATTTTATATTTTCAATTGATAATGCTTTTGTTATAATTCTTACGATTACATTCCTCTTTTCTCATGTAGGTAAATTCAACTGCCTAGTGTAAAAATGTAAACGAGATCTCCTTTACTTTTTTTGCCATTTTCATATATTTTTCAAATTTCATTTCTCTTTATTTATTTTTTATTTTTATTTTTTTCAACCTCTTTATTTATTTTTTTCCGTCTGTTTTCTGAATTAATGAAGGGTCACAAGCCCACAAGTTACAAAGAGGTTTAAAGGCCCCAAAAGGCCCACCACCTATGACAACAACAAAAGACATGGTTTCTGAAACCAAAACGGCAAAACCTATCCGAGAGAAATAGGATACAACTCCAAAACAAAAATTCTCTCAGTCTAGATCACAAAAATCAAAAAATTTCATTTCTCTATTCTCTTGAAAACTTAAATACACACGCTCCTACGAACCAATCTTTATAGACGAGAGAAAATATAAAAGAGATACTTGTAAAAATATGGCAAACGTAAAAATCCATCAATTAACTAGACGAAATTTTCAAAACATATACAATTATTATGAAGGTCTAAATTAGATAGGAAAATGAAGGCATTAGGCTAACGAAGTAATAAAACCATTGAGAGGTGGAGAAATTGGTTTGTTGCTGCATGCCTAGAAATTATTAAAAAGTAAAATCTAAACAAAGTCTAAAAACTTTGATACAAGTCCCGCAAAGATAAAAACTAAAACATGATCAAGCAGAGCTCTTTAATTAGACGATCGATGATCAAGCCTTTAACAGATAAAGAGAAAACAAAGCCACCATCTTCGATCCGTTTGCAAGATGAACGAAGTCCCCTAACCAGCTGAAAGGTTTCATCAGCAACCGTCTACGAGCAAAAGACAAAATCAGATTACTGATCACAAATCCTCCTTAAATAACTAATCGATTATAACGATTATGACTAAATAAGAACGACTCTATGTTCTCTAAGTGATCAAAGACAACAAATCTAATCTAAATTTTCTAACGAAATTTAAGAACGAAGATCCTAATTAGTAAGAACCCAAATCTACTTTTTCGAAGTCCACAACAAATCAGATATTCATTAGTTGAGTATTTTATTTGATAATCCAAAATCTAGCATTTCCTCAAGTCTCTACTCAAATCTTTATAGTCTCTAGTGGATGAGAGACTTGAATAGATTCTACAATTTTTATTTCAACTGACTAGATGAATAGCAATAAGTTTAAAAAAATGTACATTTTTTTACGTCGTTAATTTCTCCATTTGACAATGTTTAATTACTTTGTTAGCCATGTCTTCTTTTTCCTGTATAGTTTATGTGTATGTTCTTTTAATTTCGTCTAGTTTATTTATGATTTTCTATGTTTGTCATACGTGTGCAGGCCCGTTCCCAGAGGTTAAGAGGCCTAAGGCAAAAAAAAAAAATTGGGGCCCCAAAACTAGGGTTAAAAAATATTTTAAACCCCAAAATTAGTATGAATATGGATATAAATTTAAAATTATTAAGTAAAATACATACCATTTATTAATTTTCAAAAATTATAGTCTTAAAACTAGGGTTAAACAGAATTTGGAACCTAAAATTAGTATGAATAATAGTATCAATTTAAAATTACTATAAAAAATATGTACTATTTATTAAATTTTCAAAATTTTGGACCCCAAAATTTTGCAATATCAGACCGGGCCTAAGGCGAAGTTGAATGATAAGTTGCTGCATGCACAATAATTATTAAAGCTAAAAGTGAAATGGATTATCTTCTCTGCATTTAGATGATTCATTTTAGCACATGTCAATCTTCACAAGCTCTTCCTTGGCGACGTGTCCATCAAATGCCAACAATAAATAATCAACAAGCATTTTCTAAAGTTTTGAGATGTTTTACAAATCTTGTTTTTAATACACAAACACAAAGCAACATTACATTAGTTAGTTTTCTTCTCTCTCGTAACATCAATGATATAGATAAATAGTGTTTTTTTGGTAACCTAACTATTAATCAGAAGATTTTAGCCGAGTTGGTTAGTCAAAACGGCGGAATTAAGTTTACATAAGAGAATTTGAAAGCACGTGTTCTTACCGAACGGGGTAGACAATCCGCCTTCTGATTAACATACCGAAGTATTAACGATAATGAGAAATTGGGTAGGCGCACTTGTAATCTCCGGAACTTCTCCAGTAAAACTGCAAAACTTGACCACTCCTTTAGATTCGTGACCACGTCGACCAGGTCAGCACAATCTGTCTCGAAATTATGACAATCCACACTTCTCTCCAAAATGCAGGACATGGCCCACATCAAAGCTTCCACCTCCGAATGCAGAGGTGATCGTCGTTGATCCAAACCTTGCGCTCCTAAGATCACCAACTGTTCATGTTGAAGACATATCCAGCCCACTCCTGCAATTGTCTATGTATCTTTCCAAGACCCATCTACCTGACATCGAATCCCATTCGTTATTATTGGTACAACATTTGAAGTTTGCCGAGAAGTCACATCTTCTTCAATTGTCCGCAATTGGCATCATTCTATGCCGAATATTCATTCTCTACCGACCTTATGAGAGTAAGTGAATCTGCTACTATATCTTATGAAGATAAATAGTTTATGAAGGTAAAATTAGAAGGCTGACAAAAGGAAAATACGATTAGAAGTTATCTGAAACATACATTTTTACGTGAATAGTGTTATGTGACATAGGTCCAAAATAATCAAAGAAACATAACCAACGGATGCTCGTACTCTGGGCTAAAGAAAGATTATATAAGTTCATGGTAAATGCATTAACTAAAACTGAAAATCTTTAAAATCATACATTTTAGTCCCATCTTGTTTGAATTGAAAATCATTATAATTTATAGATGAAGCAATATGACGATTTTGTTTATTACGATAATCCAAAATCATGAATCATATTCCAAAACCAAAAACAGCACGGATCCTATGGAATATAAGATCCCTCCATCCTCTCTCAGTGTTTTCCACCACAGTTGCATTCCCATATCTGTGCATCAGTCAATGGAAACATCAACGACCATAACTTATACATAAATGGAACCACATTTACTAACACTGAACTATCACTCCTCTTAAGACAGAGGCTATATACCAAGAAAACCATAAGCATAGACAATGGACAAACATATACACGCTTTAATTGTGCTCAGACATATTCACAAAACATGTCACCCATCACTTCTTTCCCCTTCGAGAGTGAAAAACCTATTATAGATAACTGTTCCTTTCTAGGTTCTAACTCATAACCAAGTGCAAGTAAGTAGAGAGAAGACTAGAAGAGTCCATCAACTACATACGGCTATATACATCATGTTAATCAGTGGCAAGGATTTAGCGTAAATAGTAGACTTAAAACTCGTATCAGTCATTGGGAATTTTAGTTGGCTAAAACCTAAAGGTGGTTCTGGAGAGTTGAATTCTCTCAAATAGCCCCTTGGTTCACGTATAGGAGAGTTCTATCTAAAACCAAGCTATACAACAGTCCCACATTCTAGAGATTTCATTCTACCAAACACAAAACATATCACTCAACACTTCTCTCCACTTTACGAATGACTAGTAACAGGTTAAGAGTTCAAGAACCTAAAAGCTCCATTATCAAATTGCACAGTTAAGACTCAGAATCAAGACCAACTCATTAAAAGCAAGAGCAGAAAACAGCAATTCCAGAAGTAACACTAACCTGTCTTCTTCAGGAACGTCAGTGTGAGTAAGATTGACAATGGTAACTCCTGGTTGAGGCTCATCAAAAACAATCTTCACCTGTAACAACAAAGCAAACAAGCCAATTCATCAACCACAATCACAGTATCATCATGTTCAGCTACCAAAGAAAACAATCACATAAACTAACCGTTGAATCAAGACCATCAGGCCAGCTCCCAAATCTCCACTTCTGAACAATCAATTTCCCTTCTTCAAGCTCAAGATTCATACCAGTAACAGACCCATCAAACACACTAATCTCCCCATTAACCTCTTTACTAATCTTAGCATTACTCTGTGTAAAACCTTTCCAACGATTCTCATCCATCAAAATCTCAAACAAATCCTTAGCTCTACAATTAAACTTCTCAGTCATAGTAATCGTCTTAAACCCTTCCTTACTCTTCTTAACCACCTTCTTCTTCTCCTTCACTACCTTACTCTCCACCGCAACAGACACCACCGGTGACACACTCGCCACCGATCCAGCCGCTACAGATTTCGGCGCAACCTTCTTCGTCTCTAACTCATCTTTACAAGGACCACCTTTCGCCATAGTCTCCACATAAACCCTAACCTTCTCCAAAATCATCGATTTCCCTTTAGAAACCATCGCTTCCTTCAATGTCTTCCCAATCGGACCATCGTCCTTAATCGAAAACCTAACCTCCGGATCTTCATCAGCGTTCTCATCGGAGATATAAGGCATCTCAACCAATCCATCAGCTTTCAACAACGTCTTCCCATCGGAATCTTTAGCTTCACCTTCCCAAGATAAAGATACGTTAAGCTCGTACCCAGGGATAATCTTACCCTTCCTTACATTGACGTAAGCCTCGCCTTCGAGTTTCTCGATCTTGTTGACCTTGATGAATAGGTTTCCTTCGCCGGAGAGGATAACAGCGCCGGAGAATTGTTTGGTGAAGAAATTGCGTGACCATTCAAGGCAATTGGTTTCTGACCAGTGCCAGTTATGGACGTTTGTGCCGTCGGGTCTGTCTTCTACGATCCAGCGTTTGTCTCCTTCGCCGAATTTCGCCATGGATGGATTTTGGGATTTGGAGAGTGAAGAAATCGAATTAGCTGAGATTTGGGGAAGAAGCAGCTGAAACTAGGACAAGTGCGAGGATCTAGATACAATTTAATAAGGCTAACGAAGTCTCTAGAAAAAGTTTTTTTTTTAATTGGGGTAATTGAGAAAAAAAAAATGGAAAAGATGATTAATTAAGTAATTAGTGTCTAGGGAGTTGAAACAACTCAACAAGTGCTTCTAGGGTTTTCGTTGGGTATTGTTTTGCTATTTTTTTATATGGCAATTTCCAAAAATACTACATGTTTTTTCAAAGTTTCAAAAATACCACTTTTTTAAAATTTATTTTTTAACATTCTAAACTAAACCCTAAACCCCAAATCCAAATCCTACCCCATAAAACTATACCCTAATTTTGGAATAGTTAATCCAAACGCAAAAAAATTAAATTCTAAACTTTAAAAATCAACTTTTAAAAAAGAGGTATTTTTGGAATTTGGAAAAAATGTGGTATTTTTGGAAAAAAACTTCAAAATAGTATTTTTGGAAAAAAAAACTTCAAAATGTGGTATTTTAGGGAATTTCTCTTTTTTATTTCTAGACTTTAATTAAAATTTTGTTAACAAAAATACTTGAATTGAAATTTGTTATTCAATAATCTTCATATTGACTAATGGCTACCATATGATTTTTATGGAAAATTATGTTTTTAATATTGGACATAGATCAAGAAGCAAAACCTAAGCAAATCTTTTAGATTTGTAGAAAATCTGATATTATTAAATTTATATAATCAGTAGGATTTAAACTTGCACTCAGCAATAATATTTTAATTTGGTTTTAGATATGCAAATATTAATTCAAAATATTAGTTTTGTTGAAACTAATATTTTTTGCCAATATTTTACCGGCATATTAATTTCATTCCGATAACTAGTACTAATATACTTGTATGTATAAGTTTTCAAAAAATAAAACATATCGTACTTTTTCCTAGGCCTGGGCACGGGACGGGTATCCTGATATTTTAGATTACCTTTGACCCGATCCGACTCTAACGGGTATCATAAAAAATTGACCCTTACCGAATATGCAAAAATCGGGTACCCAAAAAAAATGGGTACCCTGCAAAAAACATTTGACCCTCCGGGTACCCAACCTTGTTACCCTTATCCGCATTATTACAATATAATTTATTGATAGAGGTTAATATAGCAAAAAAATGAAAAAATCATTACAAAATGACAAATTTTTTATTAAACGGTATAAACTTGGGATTAACCGATGTATAATCCGAATGAGCCAAAGCAAAGTTGAGGGCAACATTTTTTGAAACATCAATCTCGATATTGTTTAGCCTTTGATCTATAGAAAATCTTTTTTTTTTGTGTGGTTTGGATCTTTGTTTGAACATTTGGATCATTGTTTCGAATCTCAAGTTACTTGGAACTGGTGGAGAACTCTGCTGCCCGCATAGTTTAGAGCATCACGCAAAGCCAAAGCCTATGCCATTTGAGTTTTATTCTATACTTGAGAAGAAAGTTGGTGGTTGAAAGGTTTAATTTCAAAAAACTAGCAATATATAATTTAAAAGATATAAAATTACAAATTTCAAATATAAGCGTATAAAATACTAATATTTATATGGTGAGTAACAAATCCAATAAGTACTATATAAAGTTGAGCATCGGGTATATTTGTAGGATGGGTAACGAGACGGGTAGCTAAAAAAAAGATGATACCCGACCTTTACCCGCGAGTAATTGGATTATCGTACCCTTTACTCGACTCAGAAATCACGGGTACCCTATTTTCGAAGCCGGCTACGAGCCGGGTAACTAGTAAAAGACGGATAACGGGTATCTGTGCCTAGACCTACTTTTCTTTATCATTTGAAATATTAGTAAATTTTACCATCTATAATATTTTCAGTGCTGGATAAATACACACACAAAAATGTCCTAAACTTTAGAAAACTATTATGTATTTGATAATGCTAGACAAAATTAAGTACTCCCTCCGTCCCATTTTAGATGATTTTCTAGGAAAAAAATTTGTCCTATTTTAGTTGATTTTTTCAATTTTCAATGCAATATTTATTATGTTTTTGTTGTTTTCGAGTGTTTGAATTCTGCATATTATTTTTTCATTGGTTGAATCATTTTGGAATAGGTGTTATGTATTGGAAAAATAAATAATTAAATGATTCTTAATTTGTGTGTAAAAACCTTAAAAATCATTTAAAATTGGACGGAAGAATACCATTTTTGTATAATTGTTCAATCAAACTAAATGAAAAACATATCGGTGTATCTAAACATATAGTATCGTTTTTTGTGTAACCATTCAACCAAAAATAGTTGTAAGTAACATTAATTTTAGGCGTATAAACATGAAAACTATGTGCTAACTATCATGTCCTCATTACTAATTAAGGGGTGCTTGGCATGAATCTTTTAACAAAAACAAATTATTTATAAGTATCTAGTAATAAATGAAAAAAATATTTATTAAAATAACAGTCAAAGATTCTATATACTCCCTCCGTTCTTTAAAGATTGATGTTCTAGAAAAAAAATTTGTTTTAAAAAGATTGATTTTTTACATTTTCTATGCAATAATAATTGTAAATTGTAAATTTCAAGACATATTAATTAATTTTATTGGATTGTTATTGGGTCAAATTTATGAAAAATTGTTTAGTACAAAAACCAATATATTTCTAGTCAAACATTAATTTGTTTTCTTAATATGTGTGAAAACTCTAGAAAATCAATTTTTAAAGAACGGAGGGAGTATCATATTACCAAACAATTTTTTATTAACAGCCAAAATCTCTAGAGCATAAAGTTATAACACTAAGAGCTAAAATTTCTATAGTCAAAAGCTTAGGGCAAATATCTAAATTTAAGTCACCGAGCGTCCCTAAGTCTAAGCCTGTATTAGTTGGACAATAAACCGTCATTTTGTTCCGTAAGCACAAGACATCAGAGGTAACTAATCACCCGCCAAACAACAAAGACGAAGGTCAACGTCCCACCCTTTTGAAATAGTCAAAGCCTTGGGTTCCGGGTTCGACAATGAAGACGCCGCCTCGGCGATCGAAGCGGGTTGATCAGGAATCGGAATATAAGGTTACAACACCAGAGGCGAGAGAAGAAGTGTTCCAAGACTCGAGCGGTTCGGGTCAGACCCGAATACCCACTTACCCGTACCACCGCCGAGATGAAGCTAATGCCTCTGGAGTTCTTTCAAATCGATGCTCTTGATCTTGCGCCGCGTTTGCTGGGGAAGTTTCTAAGGAGAGACAATGTTGTGTTGCGAATTACAGAGGTCAGAGGAATGTTGAGGTTTAAGATTCTAGATTTAGGGTATTGTTGGTCTTCTTTGATATTCTGATTTAGATTGTTGGTATGGTTTTTAGTGTTGGAAATGATTTGAATGAAGAAAGATGAAACTCTGTATCTTTGTTTCCTCTGTTGGCAGGTAGAAGCTTATAGACCAAATGATTCAGCTTGTCATGGACGATTCGGGGTTACTCCACGGACAGCACCAGTTGTGAGTTTCTTCGTATTCTTAACTTGTAAGGCTCGTTGATACAAGTGATGCCTCTCTTTGAAATGTGAGAAATGTGGTTTCTGTGATATGTTTCAGTTTGGACCAGGAGGGCATGCTTATGTTTATCTATGTTATGGTCTTCATATGATGCTCAATATTGTTGCTGATAAGGAAGGAGCTGGAGCCGCTGTTTTGATACGGTCTTGCTCTCCTGTTACCGGTAATAATCTCTTCACATAAAACAGTAGACTTTATGATTCTTCCACACTGAAACTTTGCTCATTTCAATCCTGTCTCTTTTGCATGTTTCTACTTAATTCTAAATTGCTAGTGATGGTATTGCAGGGCTGGACACCATACAAGAGCGTCGTGGCCAGAAAACCGACAAACCCATTCTTCTAAATGGACCAGGAAAGGTAAGTCTGATATCTTAAATCTACACATTGCATCAAGCCCTACATTTAATCTCTTCTTCAACAAAAGCAAAAAGTTGAAAGTGTCTCGAATTTGATCTTAAAATAAACAATGAGTATTCCTAGTGAAGCCTCTCGCGTAAGCCGTTTTTTCGCTGTGCCTCTCGCAGGTGGGGCAAGCGCTTGGACTCTCGACAGAGTGGTCTCACCATCCTCTCTTTTCTCCTGGTTAGTCCACATACCAGATCAGTTAATGAAGTTTCCGGTTTCAAGAGTTTCTCTCTTAAGCTTTGTAGTACAAATGTATGAACACAGGAGGACTGGAGCTTCTAGATGGAGGAGAATATGTGGAGAAAGTAATGGTTGGTCCTCGCGTTGGGATAGATTACGCATTGCCTCAACATGTCAATGCCTTGTGGAGATTTGCCATTGCAGACACTCCATGGATTAGTGCTCCTAAGAACACTCTTAAGCCTCTTTAACTCCCACTCAAAACTCATTTTGACTCTTCTGTATATAGACATCTGTATGATTACAGTCTTTGGTATGTAATGTATATTGTTTATGCTGCTGATTGTGATATGGTAAAGGAAGAAAAAAACAATTTGGTCAAATTTGGAGTAACTAAAAGGTTTGGGGTTAAAATGGGAAAATAAAAGGTTTCTAAGTTCCCCAAAACTTTACTAATATCTCTCTTTTCCCCTCTTTTGACTTTTCCAAAATTTCTAATCAAATCTCAAGTAAGAAGTGTTTATCAAATTCCAAATCTCTGCAACAATGGCGACTACGATTCCACTCTTCGCTTCTTTCAAGTACGCCGATAGTCTAACCGTCGTCGGAATCTCCTTCTGCACGGCGTTAGTCTGTGAAGCAATCTCATGGATCTTAATCTACCGAACCAGCTCCTACAAATCATTGAAATACTCCATCGACAAGGCCTCAAAGAAGCTCGAGACGATGAAGACAGAGAATCCATCGTCGAAGCTAACAATCAAGAAATCGAAGACGAAGAAGATCGATCGCGTTGAAACCAGCTTGAAGGAATCGAGCCGAGATCTGTCTCTCTTCAAGTTCAAATCCGGCGCCGTCGTGGCTTTGGTACTCTTCGTTGTCTTCGGGTTGCTTAATTCTCTCTTTGAAGGTAAAGTCGTCGCGAAACTTCCTTTTCATCCGATTACGATTGTGAAGAAGATGAGTCATAGAGGATTGAAAGGTGAAGATGCGACGGATTGTTCCATGGCGTTTCTGTATCTGCTTTGTTCGATTAGTATCAGAACCAATTTGCAGAAATTTCTAGGGTTTTCTCCACCTCGTGGTGCTGCTGGTGCTGGATTGTTCCCTATGCCTGATCAAAAGACGAACTGATTCAATATCAGTGTATGATCATTGCTTTACCTTTCTAATTTGGTTTTTTTTTGTACTTCTTCTTTTGAGAATTTGATTCATAATAAGAACACAGTTTATGGATTTTGATTCAATCTTCTT
Source organism: Arabis alpina (assembly GCA_900128785.1). NCBI lineage: Eukaryota > Viridiplantae > Streptophyta > Magnoliopsida > Brassicales > Brassicaceae > Arabis > Arabis alpina. The sequence goes on along the minus strand of LT669790.1, from coordinate 6,738,697 downwards.
TACAAAATTATCAACAAAGTTAAAAAAGAAAGTCTCGATTACAGAAGAAATCGAGGCTTTTTACAAACAAACACCAAATGGAAATGATTGAATCACTGCACAAACTTATCCTACTTATGTTGTTGTCTTTTTTTTGTTCTCAATATGATCGATCGGTTTGTGGTGTTTCTGATATAGAATCAGAGATTTCAGAATCAGCTCCTTGAGATCTTCTCAGCTTAGATACAAGAACCCACATACTAGCAAGCTCGTTCTCCAGATATGCTTCTCTTTGTTTCGATTCTTCGATCATTCTTTCGAGCTCGGCTTCTCTTTGATCTCTATCGTTAAGTGCAGCTTCGTATGATAGCTCACGCTCTTTGCTCAGTCTCAGTTCTCTCTTGAGCTCCATTGATGAACTGTCTTGTTCTTGTCTCTTTACCAGATTGTCTCTTCTTCCATTGTTTCTTACATTTGTTGTTGTTGTTCCTGTCTTATTACGTTGTGTGACTGAGCTCTTCTGTGTTGCTAACTCAGCTGCTAGTCTCTCGTTCTGATTCATAAGCTTTGCGACTTCTTCTGATAACGCCTTGAGCTCAACCGCGGCTGCTGATGCAAGACCTTTCGCATATGAACTCTCTTCCGCGAGTTTCCTGTTACGGTGTTCTAATTGCTCCTTCGAATCACTTAGTTCCTTGGCTTTCTGCTTCAGCTCTTCAATCTTAGTTTCCTTTCATGTCAGAAAGCAAATAGAGCTTTTTAAGCATCATGTATGTGGCTATAGGAAGATTGGTGAAAAGTGGTTACTAAATGTGTAAAAGAGACCTGTGCTAGTTCCAAGGCATCAGAGAGCTGCTGCTTTAGGTTTGCAACTTCTGCTTGTAACCCATCACATTCACATGTCTGCAGAAAAGACCTCATCAGTTATTTATCGAATCCTCTGCACATTGTAATCCTAGTCCCAAAGCTACATGAAGGAGATAGATAAAGATAGTTTCTGAACCTTTTGATTGAGTTGTTCCTGAATGATGCAATTATCTGCAGCTTTAACCTGTAAACAAAGATTAAGAATGAGAACAAAACCTAAAGCATACAATTAGGCTTCATTGTTGATATAGTTTGGCCTTTTGACCACTTTTATTATTTCCACAGAAGCAATTTTATCGAGGAGTGAGCAGAGAATATATTAAGCTAATAGAAATATATTATTATCCAGGCAATAGCAAAACCATCTGTAGATGCCATAGAAATAGATGAAGAAGTCTTGCGTAAACAGAAACAAAATGATTACCTCGAGTTCAAAAGATTTCTCATTAAGTTGATCCCTTAGCTCCGCAACTTCCTGAAGATTAATAGAAAAATCGCTTGAGAAATGAACAACAGAAAAAGAAGTCTCTGTATTACTTGACAATGTGAACCTACCTGCACGATGTCGGCTTTATCCAGTGCATCATGTGATGTCAGAACAAAATCCACGATTTGTTTCTCTAACGTGGCGACCTGCTCATTCTTTATCTTGATGTCATCATTGAGGGATTTCATCTCCTCCTACGTAACAAAGAGAACCAGGAAGGTGAATATTTGTTTGGATTTAAACGATAGCTAGATAGAGGTCATGAACATAGTGATTATATTACTTTAATCTCTTCATTTTGAGGGCACTTTGCAGCGTCATCTGACAACCGTTTTAAAGAACTTGATTGCAGCGCCGCCTCCTCAGATAAAATCTTTTTCTGTTCCCTCAGGAGATCCAACTCATCAGTCATTTTATTGCTAGTCTGGGAACAAGCACACATTAGTCTTACAAAACAGAGAGCGGGAATTACTATCCAAAATGGCATAGTTGTGAAAATATCTCTTATGTACCTCTAGAGTCTCCATTTCATGGGAACTGTCTTCCAGAGCTTCTCTGTCTTCCCTAGGCTCTGAGAGTTGTTCCATCAAACGCGAGCCTTCTGAAAGTCTTGATTCTGTATGGAGATGACTTCCTCCCCCTTGAGGAGTTGATGGTGTGCTGTTTGATTTGACCACACTCGACTGGTCGCTGGCACTTGAGCTGTTATCTCTTTTCTGATAAGAAAATGTGAGCTTCGATCAAAAAGGGGACAAGAGAGGCACCAAAGAATCAAATAAAAGACTGAATCTAAGAGGACCCTCGGCCGTTTGATTAAGACTCTTTACTTATAGCATTATTCTTTGAAGCACATGAGATATTCAGAAATGCAACAGTACAAAGCTATAGTTCCTAGGTGCAGTTCTGAAAGGAACAAGAATAAGTACTCACAAAAAATGTCACCCTATATAGGAAAATTCAGTCATTTGAATACCTTAGGCTTTAACCAATTTAACAATCCATGCTTCCGGGTCTTCTTTTCTTCTCTATACGCATTATCTTGAATCTCATGATTTCCTTCCACAGAAACATATAGATCAAGTTGCTCATCGTCCATCAAGTCTCGCCTCTTGTATGGTAGGTAAGCAAGCTGCACATGCATTATCAACCAAGATTAGCCAAAAAAGCTAGTAGTTTTGTGTACTTGCTCCAGATCAAAGTGCACCATCCTCAGAAGCAACCCGGGAAACAATTTGTATATTAGCCAGTATTTATCAGTGGTTCTACCTCTTCTTCCCCAAATGAATGTCTCCTCCTAGGATTGAAACGATGAGGCAATCGAGATGCTTGTGAACTTTTAGTTGACACCAAAATTAATTTTGTCAACCGCTGGATTCGACTCAAGAGAGCTGCTTTCGCTTCTTCCTCTTCTTCGAGCCTGGATTGCAGCTTGACTTGGCCATCTTCAAGCTTTTATCATCACGTTATATAGCCAAAAAACGGAAAAAGACAGGTTACTACAGGTTCTCTCAAATGCTTGATTGTAAACTAAAAGGCAATGACGCAAAACATCCTCACGCTTATCTAATCGAACATACAACTTAAGTAATAAATAAAATGGAGGGAAACAGTGATAGCGTTGGAAAAATGTTGCATTTTGCGTCCAGAATGACCTCTATCTGCAATTATATTCTTTCTGACAAATTGTTCTCAGAAAACATCTGCAACAAACATTTAAAGCTAGTAGTTTTGTTCATGGTTTACCACCAAATTATCATTGTTAGGACATTTCAAGATGATAGAGGATAACCGTATATTTCCTATAACACAAGATGAGGAATATTAGAAGCTTACTGAGTTCTAACAGTATCAATTCATAATTAAATTTCATTACTGGCATCTTTTGTGGTCGCAAACAACAAATGCAGGTTAGAGGGAGGGAAGATACACTGATGTTAAAAGAAGAAAGGCATGCAAGCTAATGGCAAAGCAGATTTCAAGTTTTCAAGTTTGGAGCTTTATTCAGAAAAACCATCCCTTGTACCACTACAAAAGTTTAAATGGGGAAACAAATCAAAAGTAAAAAATCCTGTTTCAAGCATACCTTCTGCTTCAGGAGAACAATATCATCTGCACCGATATCCTTCAGCTGAGGAACTGGTACAATCTCCTGTTTAAGCTGTTCCAACTCCTCCTTCAGTTGGCGAATCTCATGTTGGTACTTCTTGATTAATGATTTCTCATCAATTATCTGTAGTTTATAGAGTTAGGAACCAAGAAAGACCTTCAGTACAATAAATAAGGGCTGATAGAAAATATGCGAGGGAAACCTTGTTTTGTTCGGCTTGAATCTCAATATGCTTTGCACGATGAGCAAATTTCAATGTGTTATGTGTTTCTTCCGAACTGCTTGATGCAGGAGTCACTGTACAAATGAGCTACCATATCCAGAGGAAACAACTAATCAGTAAAGTATATTACTATCAGATATGTGCTTAACGTTATCAGTCAATTTTGAATTGAGAACAGCTCTAACAAGACTTACAGATACTCGGTCATGACCACTCAATGAAGACTGAAGGATCCTGGTTAACTTAGAGTCTCTGTATGGTACATGTGAAGCCCTGACATCCGTAAGCTTTGATATCACCTATTATAATATCACAACAGAACTATCAAAATTCAGCCAATAGGAGAATATTTAAAACATGACCGGATAGGCAAAAATCAACTCTTTTCGTGAGAAGAGAATAAAAACAAGAGTAGACCACTGTTTAATTTGTAAGGTTTGGACAAGCACAGATTTGAAATAACAGTAGCAAGCAAAATGATGCGAATGCGGAAAGGTAATTCTACAGATGAAGTGGCTAAGTACTAAACTGTGTAAGACCTTAAGTTATATATATTTGATCTGCATCTCAAGATATAGAGGAATAGAAAATGTGCTTAATGTTCATACCACACTCAACAAATAATTCGTTTATCAAAGCTTAGATTTAACACAATCCATAAAAAGAAAATGCCAAAGAAGTCCATAGATTAAACTAAATCCAAAAACCTATTGTTGAACTAAGAGAAAACTGTGGTACGAAAAAACTCACAGTCCCTAGGGTCAGCAAACTTTTATTTATATATGATCCTTCCTTGCGTCTTAAACCACTGGTTTCAACCTTCGAACTCTCGGAACCTGCCAGATCCACGAGGTTCTGCAGATACGAGAGAAATTATGGCTAGTTAATATCAGATCTTCACCTTTTAAATTTGTCAGACAATGCAAGGAATAAACAGTTTATCAGAATTGAATTCACTCCAGTGTTAAGAGAAAGAGTTACAAGATGAACTTACCAGCTGTGAGAGGTGTACAGCTTCACCTTTAATGTTGTCGCCCAAGGGACTACTTTCTATCGTCTGCATCCAAATGGGTTTATCATCTTTCTGAAACACTTAATATGAAAAGAAAGCAGTACCATAAATCTAGAACAATTGACATGACTAACCAACTAGGATTCGATTATAAGAGAACAGAAATTCCCTGAACAGAAGAAAACATATTAAAAGAAGAACATACCAACGTAAATATTGTATGGCTCCGGCTGCTGAGCAAATTAAAATTTGTGGATCCAACATGTCGTTGCTCTGTCATGAGGACAAAATTTCTGTCAGTATAGAATTGAATGATAGGAAACCATGACGAGAATTTACTAGATCATCACAAGGTTAAAGGATGAAAGGGATTTTACTGGAATCAAGAAAGAGAGAATTACTCTTCTGAATTTCTCTATCAAATTAAATCAAAGCAAAAACACAGTTTTCAATCAGGTGGAGGAGAACTACTTGTGAAGTAGAAATCTTTCATAAATGTACAGTGAATGCAAGTCTTTTTTTAAGTTGTAAGGTTATAAAGTAAACTATTTTGTTAACTAAAGGGAAAGGTAGAAGCACTACATACCTTCTCCAGCTGCTATAAGAGAAAGTGCATGAGCAGGGGATAAAACAACTTCTTCTTTAACCCCTTCGACAAAGGTTCCCTAGAATTAATAACAAAGATGTCATGTGAGTTTCATTATAAAAGTCACAGTTGAAATGAGTATTAAGAGGATCAACTCCAAGTAGCTTGAGTAAGCATTGTGACGAGAACATTGCAATGAAACAAAGGGCCACACTGTAATAGCAGAATCCCCATAGAGATAAATTTGACAAGAAAAGTGAAACCCAGTATTATTCCACGAACTAAACAACCTAAACATGGTTTCCTAATGAAAGAATATGACGTGAAGGTTTTGGAATTCGATGAGAGCAATGTAATCACAACAAGATATTACGTCAGTGAGAGCAGCCGTACACATGTTATCAACAGAAAAGCAACAAAGATGATCTGAAGCTGAATCACAAACCTGTTTGTCTTCTCTGATTCTCAAGTTTTGTCCTGCTGGATTCAATAAATCATTGACAACCTGAAATAAGGTGGAGCTTAAAGATTACTTAAGGAAAATCAAAGGCAGGGAGAGTATCACTCTCCACTACTTTTGAAAATTGAATATTGTAGATAATGGAGCAGAAAAGAAAATAGGTAAACAATAGCACCTCATTATATATTTCCATGTAGGAAATACGCAGAAGAAATTCTCGATTTGGTGTCTGTAAGGAAATAAATATGTGAGGTTGCTAGTACACTTAGGCCAACGAATCTGACGAACCAATATCCTAAAAAGTACCTCTTGGATAATGCTGAAAGCATCTTTCACTGCTAACGGTATAATACCAGGAGATCTCTGGTCACCCTGACATTTGAACCCAACAATAAACCAAATCTATCAGAAAGTATGAATCCTATGTCATGGACATCTTAAAGTTAACCGCAAGCATGGTTTCAACAATATGGTGCACAGAAATCAAACGATATTCAGGAAGTCCGCATAGGGAAACCGTTCAGATAAATTGTAAAGTGTCTAATGTAGAGAATTTGCAGCCATATGCAAGCCACATGTAAAGAAAGGTGTTATAAGGGAGAAAAGAGCAACTCTCAATAGGAGAAGGATAACCAAATACAAAGAAGCATTTTATGATGTCAATACCAAACTCCATTGTCCAATTTATGTAACTGCTATAGATTGTACCAATAAAAAAACCCAAGAAATATCCAAATAAAGGAATCTTACATGCATAGTGTGAGTCTTTCCACTGCTTGTCACCCCGTATGCAAAAACGGTCCCTGTAGTTGGATTAACATTTAATGTCACTATATTCAAATCAGCTGGTGAGGACATCGAAGTCAACATTTTCTGAAGCAAATCAACTAGATACAATCAGGATAAGCCTTGTTGCGATAGCATAAATGATCAATATCATAGATGATAGAACTAAGTCTTTCAACACAGGATTTGGAAAAAAAAGGTATGCTCTTCCATAGAGGAGTTAATATCAGAAATTGAGTTCTAAATACAAAATAGACTGGCCATTAAATCTGGTTAATTCATACCGTTAATCCCCTCCATTGCCCCATTAACAACATGATGTGCAGCAACATCATAGACATTGCGTGTTGTGGTTGTAGGTCCAAAGACACGATCTGCCAGAAAGAGAGCTAATCATTAACATACAGAAGGACTACTTCAAGAAAACAGCATGAAAGATCCAAACATCAAAAAAGGAAGTATGTCCAACTGAATCACAGTCCTCATATTTTTAGACATGATAAAAAGTTCAAATATAGACCACATAAGAGCAATTCTATTATCCTTAGTTTGTTATTCTTGAGTGATGTGCGCACATACAGTATTTATGATGATTATGGAACCCATGAAACAAATCAAGCTACTAAGACTAACCATATGCATAAGCGATAGTTGGATTATGCTCATTACGCACGATTGTTTCCCCATCTGCATACCATGCAACCTCCTCCCCTTGGCGAATTTCCCTTGGACTACGTCAAGGATGAGATATGTCAAATTCACAGAACAAACATCACCCTAATATTTGTAAGTCTATACATGCACATCACAGGGAACCTGAGTGGGCGAAAGCGAACTGTCACAGTGACATTTTCTTTAGACCGCTGAGCACTTCGTGGTAAGGAATCTGGTGAGAAGAACTGCTGCTTGCTTTGAGCAGATGAAGAAGCAGGGGAGCTATGGCCATCAACAGATGTCTCTTGATAAATCTTTGAAGACGAGGTTGTTGAAGATGCAGTAGAATCAGCACCCTTCAAATTGCTAGACCCTGCTTTTCTCGACTTTGATCCTCTAGATGCCATCACAAGTTGAAGTGAAACCTCCAAAACACTGAATGAAGAAACAAACATAAAATCAATAAAAATACAAATGAGTCGAAGAACTACAACACAAGCAAGAACTAATAACAATCTGAACTAATGTCATAAGAAAGATGAAGCATGATAAACCAAACCGCCATCCCACCGGACTCCCAAGCAAATTCCGAAGAAAAACCGAGCGACCGCATATGCCATGGAACAATGAAGAAATCTAGACAGAGACAACAACTTAATAGTTGAGCGAGGGATTGCCCCGTAATCAACAACTTATGTAGTCAATTTACTGGAACCATTCCCATTTCCCCCATTTCTAAGCAAATCAAGGTTCCAAACATCTCAAGAAATGCCTACATAAGCAATCAAGGAAATGACCAAAACTACAACAATCCAACCAATTATAGAAACCTTTCTTTCATTACCCTTTTTAGCCAACACCACTAAGAACAAGTGAGCAGTTTCATTAAGGTTGTCTCTAGCTTTCCAGATTATGAAATTGCCTAAAAGTGAATTCCACCAATAACAAGTAAAGCTACACAGTAGGGCCCTAATTATACACAGTTCATACCCAAGCCAGAACAAAAGTTGCAATAAACAAATCGAGGCAAAAAAAAGTATGAAAAACAATAATCGATAACGTGAAGCAAATCACAATCGCATAAAACTAGAATAAGAAGAAGAACACCAATGAACAATTCAAGAAAACCCCAATCGTGGTTTCTAGGTCGAATTAGCACCTGATTTCTCCAAAACCTAAACGGCATTTTAGTAAATTCCACAAGAAGGAAGAATCAGTACCTCAATGGAGCATCGCAATTCGCAGCTAAAATCCGAAAAAGAGAAGAGAAGAGAGAGAGAGATCTAAGATAGAGAAAAGTAGTGGATTGTTCGTTGATTGCGATTGAAGAAGAACTAGTATAATTTCAATTTGTGTGGGTTTGGTTTTCTCGTAAACAAAAACACCATAATAATAAAGGTAAACAGGTGAGAGAGAAAGGAAGAAGAGTATACATATATACATACATACACTTGTGTTTATGTGTATGTATTTTTTTATACGTATTTTGCCTTCACGGATACAGTTAGGAGAGAGAGTGTGACGATTTTCCTCTACAGAATTAAAAATCTTTTAAGAATAAATTTGACTTTGGCGAAGGATTTTTTTTTTTTTTTTTTTTTTTTTTTCAACCTAACTATTAATCAGAAAACTCAACCCGAGTTGGAAATCCAAGTGGGTGCAATGTTGCTTACATAAGAAAAATTAAAAGTTCGTGATCTTGCAGAACGGGCCAGACAGTCCGCCTTCAGATTAATAGAACGTAAAATATGTGATAATGAGAAGTTGGGTAGACGATCTTGTAAGCTCATGAGCTTGACTGAGAGAATCGAAAACGCCGGCCACTTCTCCGGGTGGTTGACGATGTCCACCAAGTCTAAACAATCCGATTTTGTTTTTATTTATGGCATCCAATACAGATTCACGAGTATACTAAATATTAATGAATTTTTTAAAAAAGATTGTTACAGAGATGATAATTAGAACTTTGAAGTGTCTCATTCACAGATTGGACCTACAAAAATGATAACTTAACAGACAATTTGCAGATAATGATGTTTAAACAAGTTTAGTGAAAAGATCCAAATCAAATCGTCCGTGTTTGTGTCGTTTTCATTTATAATGTTTTGTAGCTACAAATTATCAAACTTATAACACAAAGCTCAAGATAATTAAATTTTTATAGAGATGATCCAACTTGCTCAAATACTGAAAACACAGAGATGTGAAATAGTGAAGAGGAAAAAATAGCAATAGAGTGTGTGTGTTTTTTTACCTCTTCTCCATTCCTTTATTTTCTCTTTATTGCAAACATGTAATATAAGAAATAAACACAAACTGATTAATTCAAGAAAATTATATATTTTCTTCATTTTCATACCTATGAAATATCCCGCAAGAACTCCTGCAACCGCATGTATGAAGAGCCAGCCCTCTGGTTAACTCTTTTTCGTGTTATTTTTTCCGAAATTAGAATTGCATATACTAGTTAATGCCGTTTCATAATTTGTTAGATAAAAGACTATTTAAATACTTTACAACCAAACAAAAAAGAAAGAAAGAAAATATTCAAAAATAAAGAATTCATAACTTGTTAGATAAACTATTCAAAATACTACAAAATGAACTAGGGTTACAAATTCTATATAATATTCAATAATGATAGTTTTGGATACAACTATACGAGCAACTTCACTTAACGAACAATTTTAATTTGTCATTGGCACACCTCAGACTCATCTTCTTCTTCTTGAGCGTTTGTCTTAAATTTCTGGCAACTTGAAATAAAATGGTGCTTTAGTAGTTTCATAATTGATCATATTCGAAGAAAATACTATCTATTCTTTTATTTTGAATATGAATATATATCAAACACCATTGGATTTGTTTTTGGTTGTTAAAAACCAAAAATGGTGTAATAGCCCTAAATATATATTTACCCCTTTTCGAAGTGAGAATTTTGTGTGTTCGTCACATATCACGTCTGGACCGACCAGCAAATACGATCCTTCGGTTACACCTAAGACAATTGTCATAAATCGTAAACATGCATGTTCTAACTGAATAGGTATCTATCGCGAACGTATGGTTTTTTTTCTTTTCTAAATTTTGTTTACTCGGTTGAATTACATAGTGGAGAAGCACAATAGTAAATAGATAATAAGGTACTTTGAAGAAAATATCACGTTTTACATATTTTTTCCCCCAAAATTTTCTCATTAAATTGCTAAAAATTATTTTTAAAAGGCACATATCTTATTGATGAAGGGATAATTTATGAAGTCTTTATCAAAAAAAAAAGATAATATGGAGAAGTCCCAAGGCTAAATACATGAAAAATAGTATGTACTCTTGATGAAAACCTAAAGTAAAAAGTTCCGGGCCGAATCTCATAATCCCTTAGGTCCGAAACCACAACATGTAATATTAGTTTTGTCCCAAGAGCCACTCGAACTAGCGACCTCTAGGCTTTGCCTGAGATCTTTAAAAGTTCCTAATATTTAGTTAGCCAAAGCATATCGCCTCGATCGCTTCGAATCCAACATCGAATTCTTCACTTCTCCAGGACAAGATCTCCCTAACGGTCAATACCACTTTGCACGCTGCGATTGTGTAACTGTCGAAGAGCACATAGTCCTTATGACGCAAGACAAGTGCGGGAAACTATCAACTTGGACTAAGAAGCAGTCTCTGCCGATCAAAGTCGCTGTATCCTCCACCATCAGCGGTGTAAAAGGAGCTTTCGTGGGGATTCTATTCCAACAAATGCTTGAGGCCAGCCTTGGCTCGCAAGCTGTGGTGCGGTTTCACCCTAACCCCATGCATCTTCGTTTTGTAATTGATGTGTGTGAATCTTTATATAGTCTCTTCTGGGTGTGGGCCATGGGTCCAAGCTCGGGATTTTGCTGCCATAATGGGTGTGACTTCTGGAGTTATGTCCACAATGATACATATCGAGGCAAACGTGATCTTTTGTCATTGTAAGTTCATTTCCACTTTTATTAAGAATCTATAACAAATTATGTTTATGTTTTGTTATCATCTATTTTCTCATCACTTATCACTGGGAACTTTGCAGCATAGCAGCGGGATCAGTAGCTGGATTAACACCACTTTTGCTGAACCGTTGCTCCGTAAGATATTCTTCGCTGGGCCAAGGCTTGTTCGGACAACCTACCAACAGCGTATTCGCCCATACCATTGGTTCTGCTGCTCTCTTCGGAATAGCTTTTCAGGGAAGCCCTTTTACAATTAGTAGATCATATATGTATTCATACAAAAGCATCTCTTCTTATTTTATTTGTTTTCCTCAGTTGGCAGGAAAATATATACCGTCCACCACTACCACCGTCAAGAGGTTTGAATCCTACAACTGACTTTGAATCCTAATTGACTTCTCCTCGAATTGTTTTGTTTTCAAAATTGCTCGAATTGTTTTGTTTTCAACAAGGAATTGTTTTCAATGCAGGGACCCTGAGGTAGAGACCAAACGAACAAAGTAGTTTCACAATATCTAGCTAGGTCCTTTTGATTCTTGTTCTCACTTAGGTTGAGTTTGATTTTCTTGTCGGTTATATATATGTTTTATTTCTCTGAACTTGAATCCATTTACACCGTACGTCTTGAAATTTGATTAGGCTTTTGCATCAACTATTTCGGTTTGCTTTTTTTATAACAGATTTACTTTTGAATTGCATTAAAATAAAAGTACAAGGATATGATTGTTTAGATCATATACTTCAAGGAAGCTAATGAAAGAAAGATAAGGACTGTTCTTGCTCATATAGTCCATTGTTCTTGGACTTTTTGTGTGGGTTTGATTGGCCTACCTCACCTTCGTCACCTCTCCCCTTGCAAAGTCAACAAAATGGTTACTAACAAATGAATTTTTATCAAAAAGAAAAGAAACAAGTTCCATATTTATCATAACTAACGAGTATACTAAATATTACTCGTTTAATGATTAAAAAAAAATTGTTATAGAGATAATTATAACTTTTGGAGAGTCTCATTCACAGATTGGACCTACAAAAATGATAGCTTAACAGACAATTTGCAGATAATGATGTCTAAACAAGTGTATTGAAAAGATCCAAATCAAATCGACCGTCCTTGTGTCGTCTTGGATTGATTAAAATATATAATCTTTCGTAGTTAAGAAAATATCAAAACCATACTTTCTACTTTCTTTGAAAACGATTCTGAACCCAATTAACCATTCAAATTAATTAGAATTTAATTTTATTTTATTTTGTTACTCTTAAATTCCAGAGAACCTGAAAACCTAAAAAATATTGTCAAAACAAAACAAGAAAACAGGCTTGAGAATTTACAAAAATAAACTTATTCAATACTACTTTTCAAAGGAACCATAACATAAAATGAAGTACTATATCATCATTTGTTTATCAAGATCCAATTCGACGACCAAAAAGATTATTTATGTTAATTTCTTGAGCGAAAGGTTTGCCTACTCCACAATGACCGGAACCGGATACTAAGCTTCAAGATTTTATAGAGTGTGTTCTTGGCGAACCAACTTGCTCAAATACTGAAAAACACACAAAGATGTGAATGAATGAAGAGGAAAAAATAGCAATGGTCACAAAAAGTAGCAACAGATAGTGTTTTTTTTTACCTCTTCCTTAACCAACTTCTTAGCTTCCTCTATCTTCTCTTTACTGAAGACATGACCTTAATATATACAAGAAATAAGCAGAAATTGATTAATTCGGGAAAAAATAAGGAAATTAAAAAGAATTATATTCTCTCCTCTTTTTTTTTTTTTTGAACAACATCAAACCTTCATTAAAACTTAAATGTCTCGGTTACAACGGCAAAATTTGCCAAAATAAAGCTAAAGCATATTACATCAAATCTTTGAAAAAGGAATGGAAAGTCATGGTGAACACCATGTAGTTTGGAAATTGTAGAGCCAAAAGATATGGCTCGACCCATGTGAAAGGAGTCGGATTTTACCGAGAATGTCCTTTTGCCTTCTTCTAAAGCCGTTCGGGCTTTAGTTCGAGTCACCAAAGAGTCAACACTCTTGGATTTATACTCAATACCTAGTTGCCAATCAATGGTCCTAGTTACAACAATCGATAAAGATGATATTGTAACTATTGTTAACACATCTAAGTTACCTAAATTCCACATTCTTCCTAACTTAAAACCAGCAACTAAAAATCCTAACAAAGCCTTGAGACTATGGGCCAGACCTTTTAACAATAAGAGGCCCATGAACACAAGATAGTTGGAGGAGTAGCTTACGGTACGGAGGGAGAGGGTTTGGGACTTCGACATGGTCCACGAAAACTCCTGCAACCGCATGTTTGAAGAGTCCTCCCTCCTTAACTCTCTCAAGCGTTTTTGCCAAAACTACGATCACATATAACATAAAGTGTTTGATTGGTAACCACTTTTTTTTTATCAAAATTTGGTAACCACTTACAATCATTTTACAATAAAAAAAAATATACGGCAAACTTATCAAAAGTGTTACAATATTTTCTTACGGCTATTTTTGATATCTTTACATGATTCTATAACCGCTTACCACTTAAGTTTAGAGCTAAAATTCTTCTACAGCTTTAGGTTACCGACCCAAAAAAACTAAAATCAGCGACTTTATGCGGAACCAGAGAACTTACCTTTGCCTGAAGACATATTGCAGCGAGTAACCTGAGCCATGACCGATCTCAGACAGGTTTGCCACATAGTCGGAAATTACGTTACGTGCTGATTTCGTTTCTTTGTCTCTGTCTTTAATTTGCTATTTCCTCTTTAACAAAATAGAAAATCATCTTCGGGCCTGAGCTTATTCGGTTAGGCCCTAGTCAGTTTTTTCGGTTTCGCACTTTGTAACAATCATAAATGCCAAAAATTGGTTAAAACGTTTATTTATTAACAATTTTATGTTACTTGCTAGTTGATTAATAGTTAGGTTGACAAAAAAAAAAAGGTTTGATAGAACGTTTACTTTAGGATTCGAATATTTTATTCGATTTTATGTTATTTTGGATTCCGCATAACAACGTTTTCATGCGGAACGTTTACATGAAATAGAACATTTTGGCAAACTTGAAGATAAGACACCCTTTTCCTTCCAATTGATAAACCAAACGCAACATAATCGAAATACAAAAGATCAAAATTTGCAATTTTTTGAAATCTTCGTTTCAAGACATGCCTAGCTAAAACGGGACATCACTATATATTCTCTTTTAACCTACAAGAAATCCTTCTCTTATACACCAACGAATACTATCTTTCTCGTTGACATCATCAAACAACAACTAAATAGAAACATTTCTTCGTTTACTTCTTCAGTTCCGTCTGCGCATGCGCCTTCGGCTTCTTCGGAAACTGAAATGAGGGAAAACACGAATGGAGGCTCCAGTTTAGTGTACATATATAAAATCCATCGTAAGTCATAGTGAATTCATAAAATTCAAACAAAGTAGTTCCAAATACGAATTACATTAGAAACACCACCACACATGGTAAATCATCCCAAATGTTTTAGAAAATCATACCTGGTCATATTCGAGACGAATAGCATATTCTGCTAGCTACCTCGAAAGCTCCTAAGGTATTGAACAATAATAATAATAAAAAAGCAACCACGAATTTTGAAAAGAATAATGAATAATAATCTCAAGTTAATATATATGGATGGATTACCCTTAGCAAAGTAAGCTAGATTTCCGACAATAATCCCTCCAAAGTAAGCCAAAGTCCTATCAAAAGGGTTGAAAATTCTCGTGCGCTATGTAACTGAAAGACCAATCACAAAATCCCTAATACAAATTCGAATTTGATAGACTTCATGGGCACGGAATCAGACAACTTTACCTTTGGGTAAAGACATATTGGGGCGAGACACAACCGATTCACCTCCTCGAGTAGCCTGAGCCATGACCGATCTACCTCCGCGAGTAACCTGAGACAAGACCGATTTCAGACAGTGTAGTCTCATGGTCCGAAATTAGGTTACGTGCTGATTACTTTTCTTCGTCTCTCTCTCTGATTTGTGTGATTTCCTCTTCAAAATAATAGAAAATGATTTTACGCCTTTGTTTATCCGGTTGGGCCTTAGGCCAAGGATTGTGTGTACGTATTTGTTAATACGTTTTTTGCCTTCATTAGGAGAGAGTGTGAATCAAATCTGAGTACGTGTTAGTATAATGTATCACCTAATGTGTGTAGTGGTAATGTTAAATGGTTAGTCTTATGATGCAATGTGACTTCTTCGGTGTAGTCAGAGAGTTCTTTGCAAAGGCATTACAAGTCTGCATGGTTTTGTCTTTTGTTTCCAACATTTGAATTGGATAGGAAGCGGATTTGGTGCATTTTCTGTTGTAAAACTTGAATCTTGCACTTGTTGTTGAACCTGAGTTGTTGATGATTTTCCACTTTTGCTTAGAAGCTTCTTTGTTATATGTTTCAGGTATCTGGACATAAATAAAACTGGCTTGAGAATGAATTCACAAAAATAAAATTTTGTTTTAAGGAACCAGGACATAAAATGAAATCTTATCCAACAACATTTTTTTATCAAGATCCAACTCGACCAACCAAAACATGATTATTTAGAGTTTAGACCCTCGACTTTGATCCTTTTCTAGATGACATGACGAGTCGAATTCAAACTACCAGAACACCGATTCACTGAATATAGGATCAAACAATAAACCAACAAATCAGAGCCTGGAAGGGTGTCCCCTTTTATGTTCTTAATGACTTTGGCCTTTGCTTACAACAAGTAAACTAATTGCAATATGGCTAGTTATAACTTATAATAAAGTGAATCATTATAACCAAAAGCCAAACTCATTCAATACACAAAGGCAGGTTCTCTTACAAAGATAAGTTACTATTTTAAATCACACAAAACCTAGCAAATATTATCAAAACCAAAAAAGAAAACTGGCTTGAGAATTCTCAACGTCTATCATTATTATTTTTTAATATAACATAAAATGAAACTATTATCATCATTTGTTTATCAAGATCCAAATCGACTACCCAAAAGATTATTTAGGTTTTTTGAGCATAAGCATCAAACTCATTCAATACAGATAAGGGAGGTTCTTTTACAAAGATAAGTTATAGATTCCAACAAAAGCAAAAGTCAAATTCGATAATTTTAAGTCTGACTACTCCACAACGACCAGCTTCTTTAGGATAATTAAGATATTTTACCGAGTTGTCTTCTTCTGGTTCAAGGCCTGAAAACACAGAGATTAGAGATGTGAATGAATCAATAGGAAAAAATAGCAATGGTCACTAGAAAGTCTGTTTTTTTTTACCTTTTGCTCAAATGACTTCTTAGCCTCCTCTCTCTTGTCTTTATGCCAGACTTGAACTTAATTAGTACAAGACACAAACACAAACAGATTAATTCGGGAGAATTTGAGGAAATAAATAAAAAAAAAAAATCTCTGTTCTCTCCATTTCCATACCTAAGTAATATCCGGCAAGAACTCCTGCAATAGCAGGTATAACGAGTCCTGGCAGATTAACTCTCTCTCGGTTCACTTGCGGGACTACAATCACAGATAACGAACAAGAGAATCTAAAATCACGAGTTTCTTTATTTCCAGAATTTGATGCGGAATCAGAGAAAACTTACCTTTGGATGAGTATGTACACATATTTCGCCGAGACAGAAACTGAGCCATGGTCGATCTCATGGTTGGAAATTAGGGTTCGTGCTGATTACGTTTCTTCGTCTCTCTCTCATTTCTTAGGGTTCAAAATAAGAAATTATTTTTTTCAAAAAAAAATAAAAAATAAGAAATTATTTTCGGGCCTGCGCTTACCCGTTTGGCCCTAGCCCGAGTTTCTCTTCCAAGTTCGGATCTAAATCTTATTCTATGGAACAATTCGTACGTTCACCCCTAGGGCTAGGGTGAACCAACCTCATTCACCCCCTCCTCATTAACCAATTATAATTAAGTATTTAATTAAAATAAAACTAACTAAAACAATTAATATTACTAATTAAAACAATTAAATTAAATCATTAAATCTTAAACTCTAAATCACTAAATACTACACCCTAATTACAAATAATGAACTCTAGACCCTAAATACTAAACCCTAAACCCCAAATATTAAACCCTAAACCCCAAATAATAAACCTTAAAACACAAATACTAAACCCTAAACCACAAATACTAAAACCCTAAACCCCAATACTAAACCCTAAATCCCAAATAATAAACCCAAAAATCCAATACTAAACCCTAAAACAAAAATATTAAACCCCAAACCACAAATACTAACCCCTAACCCCTAATATTAAACCCTAAATCCCAAATAATAAACCCTAAAATTCAAATACTAAACCCTAATCCCAAAATATTAAACCATAATCCCTAAATATTAAACCTCAAACCCCAAATACTAAATTCTAAACCGCAAATACTAAATCCTAAACCCCAAATACTAAACTATAATCCCTAAATATTAAACCATAATCCCTAAATATTAAACCCTAAACCCCAAATACTAAACTCTAAACCGCAAATACTAAATCCTAAACCACAAATCCTAACCCTAAACCCCAAATACGAAACCCTAAACCACAAATACTAAACTTTAATATGCAAATATTAAACTCTAATTCCCAAATATTAATTGATTAATATTAATTGTTTTAATTTGTTTTATTTTAATTAAATACTTAATTGTGATTGGCTATTGAGAAAGGGGTGAATGAGGTTGGTTCTATTCTATGTGTGTTCTGAACCCGTGTTTACACTATTTTTCCTTGTTAGTATACTCTTTATGTTTAGAAAAAATTAAATTATGGGCACAATACAACCAACTCTAAATATTAAATTATGTAACAAACCATCAATAAATTTCGCTAGATTCCGCATTCTTACAAAATTATGCACTTATTATTTACACCATGTAAATTGGTACCAACTTAGTAGCTGAATTATTGTGGAATATAATGATATTACACCAGTTAGTTTTGAGATTTTGTCGTGGAATGGAAGTTGTTGTTAAAGTAAATTTTGCTAAACAAACATTAAAAATAAAATAAGTTGAAAAATGTTATTCTTTTTTGAAAAATTAATACATTTATAAACATAAATTTTTGAAAAATTATTCTTTATAATGTTATTCTTTTTTGAAAATGTTTATTCTTTTTAAAAAAAATAAAAATTAACATACATTTATTCTTTAACTAAAATGTTATTCTTTTTTGAAAAATTAATACATTTATAAACATAAATTTTTTCATTTAATACATTTAGTTAATATTTTTTGTACATTTTGTTTAATTAGTTATTTACACACTAAGTTGGACCAATTTAATTAGAAACTAGGAAGGGAAAAACGGAGTAATTGCGGTCTTTACATTGTTTAAATTCATTCGAGTTATCGGAATTAGGGATGGACATATTATATGTTCCGTTTTCTAGTTTTTGTTATGTATATTTCTCGTATTCCCACGTAAAGACAAGTTTTTACTTTTCAATTGGATCGGGACGGGAACGAGAATTCTCTGAATCCCGGTTAGATAAATGCAAATACTAAATATATATACATACATATTACAGGTTATTCCACGACAATTATGTGACAATGCTGGATTTTGATGTTGCCAATTACTAAAAACATGAGTACCACTGTCGAATAGAGATTTTGATGTCCCTGAAATAGTGAAATATTAAATTGCTTAGATTAAAATTAGCTTATCATAATGCTTTTTCTGATTTCTCTACCAGTGCAATCCACATCTTCGTAAAGTCATTGTTATGGTTTTCTAAATATAAAGCTAATTTCTACTTCCATTTTTTTATTAACTATGTAAAGTAACATAATTAAACGAACTTTTCAGCTCTTAGCCCAAAAGACTCTGTTTTTGCATGCTCTGGACCATGCTCGGATTACGACTAAGCATGCTCTGGACCATACTCGGCTTCAGTGAGCCCGCAACTCATCATTCTATGCTTATAAGCCTGAGTTTCACATGTAAGAGTCTGAATCATCTTATCCCTTTGATAAACCTGATCTTCCAAAGCCTGAAGCTCTTGCTGATCATGCTCCATTCCCTCCCCAGCATAAAGCTCTTGCAGCCTCAGTATCATAGACATTGCTTCATCTAGAGGCTGTGGATGAAGTGTTACGCTCTTTCTCGAGCTCGTCATACAAATCCTGAACCGATTGCTGCAGATTGGTAACGGTTTTGCGTAGTAATTCGCATATTTGGACTTTAGGATTAGAATAGAGCATTAAACGAAAAAACCAAACACATTGTTTCTTTATGTTCAAAACAACTTAACCGAAACATGTCTTATCCTTTTTGTGTTGACAGCATCAAACAAAAAACCACACACATGATAACCATAGAAAAACAACAACTAAACTAAACAGGAGCTTTTCTTATTTTAGTTCCTCATATCAGGCTGCACCTTCGGCTTCTACCTGAAATGAGGGAGGCTCTAGTTTAGAATAAAGCACATATCCCAAATGTCAAATCTCACAAGTTTAAGAAAACATACCTTATATCCCACACTACGAGCATGATCTGATATCTCGACAACTCCTGAGGTTTTGAATAAAAGAAAAAAAGCTATTACGAACTTTGAAAATAATAATGAATATATACTCTTAAGGTCTCATCATTTACCCTTAGCAAAGGAAGCCAGACCTCCGACAGCTACCCCTCCGTAGAAAGCACAAGCCTTATGCACTCGCGCCGTATAGACATCAACAAAAGGAATCTCGCTCTCTGTAACTTGAAAGACCAATCACTAATCCTGAAACTCTGACGAAATTTGATACAGGAATCAGACAACTTTACCTTTGGCTGTAGATATATTCCGGCGAGACACAAGCGATTGACCTCCACGAGCCACGATCGATCTCAGATTGAATAGCGGCATTATCACAAAATTAGGGCTCGTCTTGACTGCGTTTCTTCCTCTCTCTCTCTGTCTTCTTTAACAAAAGGGTTCGGTTTAAAATAGGAAATGATTCTTCGGCCCGCGTTACCCCGAGTTTTTTCATTTAAAATTAAGTTTCCCCTTACGTTTCGTTCGCAGCTATTCAATATTATCCTTTTTGTTCACAGCATCAAACAGAAACTAAACACATCACAATTCACAACCATAGAATACTTGTTTCTTTATCTTCACAATCAATGCATTAAACAACAACTAAATCAAAACATTTCTTGTTTTACTTCTTCAGATCAGGCTGCACCTTCGCCTTAGCTTGTGCCTTCGCCTTAGCTTGCGCCTCAACAATCAGCTCCTGCTTGAGTACCTGAAATGAGGGAGGCTCTAGCTTAGTTTACATACAGCAAATCCATCGTAACACTACACATGGTAAGGTAAATAAATCTCCCAAATGTTTTAAATAATCATACCTCATATCCCTCACGAGCAGCATTTGATATGTCGACAAGTCCTGAGGTATTGAATAAAAATAAAACAATCACTAATTTTGAAAGGAATAATGAATAATAATCTCAAGTTAATATATAGGGATAGTCTCATCATTTACCCTTAGCAATGGCAACAGCTAACCCTCCGTAGAAAGCAAAACCCTGATTCAATCTCTTCGAAAGGACATCAAAAGGGGAGACAATTTTCTTGATCTCGGTAACTGAAAGACCAAACAAATCCTCGATACACATATACTCGACGAGTCCATACCACTAAGACTTGTTCTATTTGAATACTATCCCTTTTGTAAACAGCATCAAACAAAAACAGATGTTTGTCATGTACCCTAGTGGCATTATCTATGTTCGATCAAAAACATGGCAAAAATAGCTTCTTGGGTTGCAGAAAATTTGTTTGTCCTTTGAGATTTTTTCACTTTTTTTCCCCCCCAAATATTGTAGTTGTTTGTATAAAAGAATGGGGTTGAAGAATGATTTAACTGAGAGGCTATGCAATCTTTGTAAGCTTTTTAACATGCATTGTTTCATTCGTCCTTTTTCAATATTTTGGAGATCGATTCATCATCATCATCGTGTAGTGGTTAAAGGTCCAAAGACAGGATCTGCCAGAAAGACATTAACAGACAGAAGGGCTCTACTTTAAGAAAACAACCAAGAAACATCAATAAAGGGGAAGCATATCCAATCAAATCACGGTAATCATGTTTCAAGACATGATTAGAAATAGAAATGTATATCTTCTAATCATACATTGACGTCTATCAGTGTACCCGATAAGAACAATTCTATTATCCTTAAGCAGATGTTTGTTGTTCTTGAGTGATGTGCCCACAAAACAGTATTTTACGATGATTATGGAATCCATGACACTAATCAAGCTGCTAAGAATGGACGGATAATGCTCATTCCGCAAGATAGTTCTCCAACACTAAACTAAAATATGATTTAAGAACCCTTAAAGGTAAGGATGCTCTCAAAGTCATTCAATACAGATAAGTAGAGGGTTCTCTTACAAAGATAAAGTTTTAGATTTTAGATACAAAGTGGCAGAAATTATTAAAATTTGGGAGTTCTTATCTTTTAGTTCTTCGGATCCTTCGCCTTGGCCGCCTGGGCAATCAGCACCTTGCATCCCTGAAATGAGACTAGCTTAGCTTTACATACAAATACAACAAATAAAAGCCAAAATCCAAATACAATTAGCAATCCTACCTCATATCCCTTACGAGAAGCATCTGCTATCTCGAGAAGTCCTGAGGTGTTAGAAAAAACAATAAAACAATCACTAATTTTGGCTTTAGCAATGGAACAATCACTCATTTTGACTTTAGCAATGGAACAATCACTAAGACTATATACGGATAGTATTTACCGTGTGCAATGGCAGCCACACCTCTGAAAGCTAAGCCTCCGTAGAAAGCAATAACCTGATCCAATCTCTTCGAAAGGACATCAAAAGGGGAGACAATTTTCTCGATCTCGGTAACTGAAAGACTAATCACAAATCCTAAATACAAATATACTTGATAGACATCATGCGGAATCAGACAACTTTACCTTTCGGTAAAGATATATTGGGGCGAGATACAACCGATTCACCACCGCGAGTAACCTGAGCCATGACCGATCTCAGACTGTATTGCTTCATTGTCTGAAACTAGGTTACGTGCTGATTGCGTTTCTTCGTCTCTGTCTCTCATTTGTGTCTTTAACAGAAGGGGTTCAAAATAGAAAATGATGTTGGGCCTGAACTTTTTCGATTGGGCCTTAGCCCGAGTATTCTTTGTGTAGTGTACGTATATTTTGCAGAGTGTTATATAGTATTCCTCAAAACATGAAAACCGAAAAATCTTATCAAAACCAAACAAGAAAACTGGCTCCAGAATTGACAAAAACTAAATTATTATTTTAAGGAACATAAAATGAAGTATTATCAACAACATTTCTGTATCAAGATTCAATTCGACGAACCAAAAGATTATTTAGCTTTCTTGAACATACACATGTTGAGATATTCTCTTTCAGGCAGCAACTGAGGAACTGGTCTCATTGAGAAGGCCATAGAAAGTGTAGTATTCAGACGTTTCTTTAAACCCAGGAATCAAATCCGATAAGACCCTCAAAATTGCTGCCAGATGCTGTAGATCATTTGATGCAAATGCTGCTTCTAGAAACAGAGATGATCGCACACTCGTCACCTGCAATTGTATGTATCAGATAAACCAAACCGAAACCAAAACCAAAATAACTACAACACTGAACAAACCCAAACCTAATGCCGCACATGCTTATCGATAGTTTTGATCTGTTAAGAAATTATACCTTATGTTTCTGAGCATATCGCAGAGCTTCAAGATAGTATCCATCTTGAACAAGGGAGGAGATGTACTCATGGTGCAAGGAGAGCTGTCTCAACATATCAAGCCCAAGTTTCCTTACCCGGACATTTTGACGACCACTCTCGAGAAGTTGGAGAGCGACTTCCTTTGAAGGTTCGATTATCTGCAGAAAAATGTATGTAGCTCAAACTCTAAGAACTAGAAGAAACCTTAGCTGACGTTTTGTGTTCACAGAAGAAGAAGAAGAATAAATAAAAACCTTGTTTGTGGTGAATAGCGACAGTTCTGCAAATCGTTTACTGTTAGCTAAAAGTCTGATGGTCATCACATATACGTTGAGATCCACTTTGAGTTTCTCTGCACTTATACTGCAACAAAGGAATTCAAGTAAGAAATGCAAAATCGATGAACTGAAAAACTAGATCTAAGACAAACCCAACTTACTTTAGCTTGGTGATAAATACAAACAGACAGAACAAATGTTTAATTTACCTGCGAAGGAACTCGGTGATAATAGCAACTAGGTAGTCAGATTCCTCAGCCATCATTTCCTCCACAGAAACAAACACAAACTTGTAGAGTTCATCGGGTGAAATGACTGCTGACGAAAGTTGAGATTCTTGCTGCTCAACAGCACAAAACATGCTCTCATTTGAACCAGATGGTAGGTTCATTTCAACTTCTTCATCACTATTGCTTCCAGATGAACCAGGTCTTTCGTTATCTTAAAAAATAGAAAGTTGATAAGTGGACAAGATGTGTTAAGAGATTGCTACTTCATTAGAGTATTCATGCGTAAATAACTTTTTGAGATTCAATGTTTACCAGGAGATGCACCAACAGTTGGAGTAGTTGCAGGGGTCTTTTCGTTCTTTATTTCTTTGTATGTACCAGCTTTAACCGAGTGGGAATATGCTGTGACCAGTACATCTATAGCCTGAGAAACCTGGGTTGCTGGTCTACGTTCCAAAATAACAGCCCTTGCTATCCCCAAACACAGTTGTTTGGCCTAAAATAATGTACTCAACAATATTATCTAACAACACAAGTTTTTTTAAGTTAAGAATTAAATATAACCTTGTCTAAATGCGCAAAATCAGTAAGTGAAGTGCCAACATTCTTTTTCAATTGTCTATGTTTCATTTCACAAAAAAGGTGCTTCTTCATGCTTATTTTAACCACTATGTAAATCAGAGAGCATTAGAGATTTTGGACCTTATTTGCTTCCAACTTCCTTCGCTGCAAGAATTCTAGAAGAGACGTCCTGTCCGAGCTGCTAGCAGAAATTGCCTGCAGCACATAACGTTAAGTACCAAACCTTGCGAAATATCCAAGAATTAACTTGCATGTAGCTAATTAACGAAAGCCAACTTGCCTCAAGATCCAAATGTATCTTCCATAGAACCTTGTTAGTCTGATCCAGAATAAGGTCAGGAACCAGAAAGGTCCAGCCCTCTTCATACATGACTATGTTTTCATTGCTTGTAGATGATTCGGAGCTCTCAGTGTCTTTGTTAGCAGCTTGAGACGATGTGCCGGAGCCTTGGTAACCCCTCCACAGCAAAGGAAGAGGAGCAGATACAGGAGCTCGAGAATCCACAAATAAGTCATAGATGATAACAACCTTTGCATCGATTTGGTGCACAAGCAGCAAGTTGTCAACGACACTCACCGACAATTTGCTTGAGTATATTGGTAAAGAACCCTAAAAACAAGAGCCAATGGAATGAACGAAGAAAGAGCAGAACTTTGAACAGTAATCTAACGTTTCAAACACAATATAAGGTTGTTTTCAATGCCAAATTTAGCCTCATAACTACAGAAACAGTAATATTTGCTTTATTTGAACACATGTGTGCATCAAGATCGGTGAAGTAACCAGCCACCAGTAACTGAGGACAAGTAAACTTACTTGTTGAACAACTGCATCTCGGTAGAACCTGTATAAATGCAGTAGCATAGCCTCCCTATCCACTTGTAAGCAATATATTCGGCCATAGCTGAAAGAGAATATAAAGATTTACTTTCCATTTACGTGGTGCAATAAATGACAAAAATATAAGGAGGAAAAGAGAAACTCAAAGAAGAATCGTACACAGTGGCTAAGTGCAAATCTCCAGACAAGAGAATTGGTTTACTATTTGGTTCAGATTTAGCCATGGTCATCTCAAATCTCGGTAAGCGAACAACTCCTGCGGTGGAAAGCTGGAAAAGTAGATCAATTAAATATCAGGCCCTTATCTAAAGCTCGAACCACACTCGTTCGACAAAGCATTCAATAAGCTATATAAATGTCAAGTCAATCATAAAATCTGCATGACAACTCTAGCATATATATCTCAAGGACCAGTAACATCAAATCAACTGGATGGAACCTAAAGGTGAACGAATTTGGTTAAGCTCTTTCGTGTAGCAAAATTCATCTGTGTTTTCGTTTTCTAAAGGGTTTACCTGAAATCCATTAAATGTCTTGCATTGCAATCCTGATGCAAGAAGAACCAGTCGAGTTTCATGTGTATAGATGTACCAATTCACATTCAGTTTCTTGGTTTCCACCAAACGTAGTGTATTCAACATAGAATCCCAAGCAAACAAGTCCATGCCACTGAGACAAACAAATATCTTTTCATTAGAGCGAAGAAAGATGAGAGAAAGACAAATGATAAGCGAAATGTTAAATATCTAAATCAACCAAAAAGCTAAAGACAGGAACAACTATGTTTAAGCCACTCTATTGAGAAAAGAGTGCACCAATTACTAGATTCTGAAAGTGCTAGTTGCCTTAGAAATCCCAAGTCCAAGGATATAACTATTCTAAAATACAGGTTTACAAGCCAATAGACTCCCCTTAAACAAGTTATTTAGAACCCTGAACTACAAAAAAATTAGTCTTTAAAATACACCTGCTAAGGCTGCAAACATCTCAGAAGTGGAAACAGTTCTCTGTAGTCAAAATACTCAGAACATAAAGCGAGCTTACCTGGTCTTAACAATTGCAAGATCACATAATGGAGAGTCACTCCAAAAGAACCCGAGAATGCTCTCTGATCCTGCCTTGCATTTGTGGCTAAGTCTCTGCCTGGTCTCTCGATTAAAAAACTGTATTTCACAGTCAGATCTTTGGACAGCTATCACTTTTTTATCAAGAGAGAATCTGATAGATAGGATAGGCCCTTCACTAATAGAATCAACTGAAGGAGGTACATCTGGATTAAAGGGGACAGTTTCCCATGAAAAGACCTACACACAGAATCGGGAATCAACCAAGGATATGGATCATCAAGCTTAATTCAGTTATCTAAACATTTCAAAGGAAAATAAACAAAAAGATACCTGACTAGATGTGGTACAAATTAGCAATCTGTTGGCATCATCATAGAACAACCCCGTGGATTCAGGAATATTGCAATGTAGGGATGCGTGATGCATATACACATGTGATAAACCACCAGAGCCGAGACTTGGCTGTGAACTTGAAGGCCCGCTCGACATAGTCATAACTTTTCAGTTTTCCAATTTCTCAAAGGAACCAGACTGTATAGCAAAATGAATGGTTATGAATAGATGTCCAACTTTATGATGTTCACTTAAAGTTCTATTAAAAACACATCACAGGCTATCACTCAAAATCATTTCACAAGGGGATTTTTTCTACATGAATATGAAAAGAAAGAAAAGCGTACATGTTAAAACTTTACGCAGTGCTGATAACAAGATAGTAATTCAAGCCTTTCCCCGGATCTATAAGGCAAAAAAACAAAAAAAACATGATAATAGAACAGATTAGTCTAAAATAATGGAGATATAACGATCAAGACAAGTCTCTTGCGATAGATTTCACTATACCGTATGTTGCATACAATTCTTCAGTAAAAGAAACTCTTTCAAGCACATGTCTTTTTCAACCTCATGAACTTTAGACGCAACACAGCTCCCGTAGTCTTTGGCCTGTGACAATTTCACTTCTAGTCAATCACAAGGACTGGATCATCAAAACACAACGCAAAAGCAAAACAAAAGTTGCTTCACGGTCGACATAATACAACTTTACTATCTCCTACTAACTCGTTCTTTAATACTAATGTCATGCATAACAGTTATAACATTTCTCAGAATCTAAAAGACGCAATGCAAAACACAAGTAATTGTGGAGGTGTAGAACAAGCCTGTTTAGAACAAGTAGCTAAGATCCGACCAAGTGTAGAGGCGGTAGCGGAATTCTTCTCTTTCATGCTTGCATTGCTGAAGCTGAAATGAAAACTGAAAGAGGATTAGTTCGAAACAGAAGATTCACCAAAGCTATGTCCAAATTACTAGGAAAATCCACACAACAAAATACGAAAATGTCTGCAAGTCTTGTAGACGAATCATGATTGCTAACACAACAAATTCACAAATCCAAAGGTCTTCTTGTATCAATTTCACATTAAATTTCCTACCAACACAGCGAATCCGATAATAACAGGTAATGGGAGATGAAGAAGAGAGAAGCGTTACCTGAGAACACGCAGATGAGTGATGGAGTTTAAATCCGAAGTTCGATTCGAACGGAAACGCAGAAATTTCGAGTTTGACGCAAAACAGTCGCTGGCTTCTACGTCGGGAAATTGATGGTACGTGTTCTTCAACGACGAGCGGCCACCGTGTGAAATCCAATGAAAAGGATCAGCACGTGTGAGAGTATGTCTCTCTTTTGGGCTTAGAGCTTCATTATGGCCCATAGATCTGGTGTGATTTGTATTTGTATCGATTCCCAAAGGTTCAAAAGGTCAATTAACTTAATTTGGTTCATCACCAAACAAGGATTTATAATCAGGAATCCAACCAAAAATGTACATTATGTAAATTAAATCGTAAGGAATTAGTTACTTAGTAAGTTATAATTTTTTTTGTTGGTTACTGGTGCTAATTTCTTTATTTCGAATCCAAACACAATCCATTGTTGATTTTAAATATTTTTGTTAAAATTTAGTGTTATTGGTTCTTATATTCACACAATATCTTCACTAAAAGAGATTGAAATGGAGTGTTATGTGATTTTGTATTTACAATCTCTTCGCTAAAAATAATTTGAAATCTATTGTTGTTCAATTAAAGATTTAAAATGACCAATTTGTTATTCAAATTTGATAGAATCTCATAATGGTAATGGGATTTGAAATCAGTTTTACATTGACCTTGGATTTCAAGATACAACCTTTTACCTTTAGATTTTTAAAATCCAACTCAAGATGCACTAGTCCATTGTACATATTATCTAACTCAATACATACGCATACATCTTTGTATTATTATCTTTTTCAATCTTGGACTCTCCATCTCTCTCTCTTTTTCATTATACTCCAAAACTTCAATTTTTCAACATTTTCGTAAGCTTTCATTTTTTAAATATCAAGGGGAGTTTCTAGATTAATATAATTAACATCTCTGATTTTTGTTGCCATTTGAATTGGGAAAAATATTATTTTTGAATTTGATTTCATTTTTTGTACAAATTCTGATAGTAACAACTTGAAAAAAGCATGTACTCTTTGTTATACAAATCATGATTTACTCTTTTTTTATATCATTTGTTTAGTGATTTCAAATCTGTTAACAAAACCATTGTGATAATTCTTGTAGATACATACAAAAAGAATAGACAAAACTTATGTCTATGCAGTTCTACTGATCTATAATATTAAGTTTCTTATACGCGGATCTATAAGTATATAGAGTTTCAACTATGTTCTCAAAACTATATACGTTTGTATATGAAAGTTAAAAATTGAAGCTTTCATGTTTTATTCTGAAAGTTCATGTTTCTTGCATCTTTTCATGCGTTTTCAACTTTTGATGCTTAAAATTGAAACTTTTAGACATAAAATTCAAGTTCAAAAATTGCCTCCTAACAAAAACTTCAAAATATGCAATTTTGAGCCTAAAAACATCAAAAGCTTCCTGAGTGATTCTTGAGCTAATGAGCTAGATGACTTGATCAAGCAGCCGCATATGCCTGGAAGAGAGATGAGAGGCGTTTTGGTTATGAAGATCTCGACATTTTTCTTGCAGGGCCCAACATTCGGGTTGTTCGGATTTAAAAGCGACACATACTGAGGAAAAGGGTTAAAATGCGTCCAAAATACATATATGAAATGGCTCGGACTTGCATTAGTCCGAGTTTTGTAATTTGTAGAAAATGAATGTTTACATAGCCGATTAATTTGTTTTTAAAGCAAACTGTTCTATAATATGTTCTTACATTTATATGCACTCAAAACCAAACATCAAAAAATTTGACAAAAAAAACCAAACATTAAAAATAAGGAAAAATTGGGCATATAACAAAGAAAAAAACGTTATTTAAAAACTAGCCTACTATATACTTGACGTAACACAATATTTACTGTAGGAAAACTATCTGCAAAACAAAACTAAATTGGTAAGAAAATCATTTTTTCTAGGGAAAAATCCTACATATTTAAAATCAGATTTGTTTCCTCATACGTCATAAACCATTACCTTTAAAAGTTTTGCATATTAATCCAGTAACATGACTATATATATTACTAGGGTATGTCCACGCGTTGCGTGGATTTAAAATTTAGCATGATATAATATACAATAATTATTAACTTATTGGCTATTTATATATTTAATATTATAGAAATTTGGTGTTTATAGTAAATAACTATCTAGGTTCAGAGATAAAATATTTGTAGCAAATTATTGGATATATACAATGTTATTTGTAGAAAACAAATTAAGATGGAACATTGTTGAAATATATTATGACA
Organism: Arabis alpina; assembly: GCA_900128785.1. Classification (NCBI taxonomy): domain Eukaryota; kingdom Viridiplantae; phylum Streptophyta; class Magnoliopsida; order Brassicales; family Brassicaceae; genus Arabis; species Arabis alpina. The sequence continues at coordinate 6,709,007 of LT669790.1, read as the reverse complement.
AAACATATATTAAAGAAGTATAGAAAATTGTTCCTCTATATATATAGCTAATTTTTATGCTCACAATTTATTATTTTAGTGAAGTTAAGATTAAAATTAAACAATAACTTTAAACTATTTTATGTGAATTATTTTAAAATATGTAAAAATCTATCATATTATTGTAAAAAATATATATATATGAGAATGTGGTTTTACATATTTTCCATAAATTCATGAAGATAATTTGATACTAAATGTTTACTTTAAATTAAAATTGATGTTATATTTTTCTTTTAAAAAATCAATACAAATTTTTTAAATTTTAGAAGGGCAAATATCATAATTAAGTTCTAAATATGAAAATGGACATTATTTACCAACATAAAAGTGACACATGGCAACTTGTCAAAGCTTTAACTTAGTAGAACTTTAAAATATTATATAAGATCATGAAGATAATTTGATACTAAATGTTTACTTTAAATTAAAATTGATGTTATATTTTTCTTTTAAAAAATCAATACAAATTTTTTAAATTTTAGAAGGGCAAATATCATAATTAAGTAAAAATTAAGTTCTAAATATGAAAATTAAGTAGGGGTGTCAAAATGGATGATCCAACCCAACCCAACCCATAACTCATATGGGTTGAATGTTAATGGTTTATGGGTTAACCCAATCCATTTAGCAATTGGGTTGGATCAACCCATGAACCCATTAAAAATAAATGAGTTGGATTGACTTTAACCCAACCCATTTAATTTTATGGATAAAAAGAATATATATATTTATAAATGAATTGTAAATCATGTTTTACAAATTATATTTTTATTTAAATTACAAAAACATATTTCAATTAATAAAAATAATACGAAATGTTATTTTAGGCGCAAAATTTTCCGAATCGCGTTTTTTGGCGGAATTTTTTAAATGAATTGTGTTTTGGGCGCAATATTTTCGCAAAATCTCGTTTTTGGCGGGAAATTTATCATTCTCGATTTTGGGAAAAACGTTTTGTGTGTTCACATTTTTGGCAGGAAAAATTTTGCAGGATCATATTTTCGACGAGAAATTTTATGAATCTCGTTTTAACCGAAATTGTTTTGTGAGATCACGTTTTAGGCGGGAAAATTTTACGAGATCATATTTTTGGCGGGAAATTTTATAAATCTCGTTTTTGGCGGGAAAACTTTGCGGGATCATATTTTTGGCGATAAATTTTATAAATCTCGTTTTTGGCGGGAAAAATTTGCAGGATCATATTTTTGGCGGGAAATTTTATAAATCTCGTTTTTGGCGGGAAAACTTTGCGGGATCATATTTTTGGCGATAAATTTTATAAATCTCGTTTTTGGCGGGAAAAATTTGCGGGATCATATTTTTAGCGGGAAATTTTATAAATATCGTTTTTGGCGGGAAAACTTTGCGGGATCATATTTTTGGCGGGAAATTTTATAAATCTCGTTTTTGGCGGGAAAACTTTGCGGGATCATATTTTTGGCGGGAAATTTTATAAATCTCGTTTTTGGCGGGAAAACTTTGCGGGATCATATTTTTGGCGATAAATTTTATAAATCTCGTTTTTGGCGGGAAAACTTTGCGGGATCATATTTTTGGCGGGAAATTTTTTGCGGGATCATATTTTCGACGAGAAATTTTATTAATCTCGTTTTTAGCGAAATTGTTTTGTGAGATCACGTTTTTGGCGGGAAAATTTTACGGGATTATATTTTTGGCGGGAATTTTTTTGCGGATCATATTTAGGCGGGAAATTTTATGAATCTCGATTTTGACGAAAATATTTTGTGAGATCACGTTTTTGGCGGGAAAACTTTGTGGGATCATATTTTTGGCGGAAAATTTTTACGGTATTATATTTTGGCGGAAAGTTTTATGAATCTCGATTTTGGCGAAAATAGTTTGAGAGATCACGTTTTGCGAGAAATTTTTGTCGGATCATATTTTGGCGGGAAATTGTATGAATCTCGTTTTTGGCGGAAAATGGTTTACTAGATTGTGTTTTTGTGTAATTTAATTTTTGGCGGGAAAATTGGTGTAATAGTGTTTTTGGTAACAAAATAAAAAAAATTGTGAAATCATGTCTTTTAGTTATGAATGGGTTGATGGGTTATCCATTTTTAACCCATTAACCCATTTTATTTCAACCCATTTTAACTCAACTCATTTGACTCATCAAACCACTTAACTCATTAACCCATTCAAACCAAATATTCAATCCATTAGGGTTAATGGGTTGGATAAACCCATAAGTTTTGACCCATTTTGACACCCCTAATGAAAATGGACATTACTTGCTAACACAAAAGTGACACATGACAACTTGTCAAAGCTTTAACTTAGTGGAACCTTAAAATATCATATAAGATAACTAATTAAGTGATGTTTAAGATTTATGCTTACAACTTATTAATTTTAGTGAAGTTAAGATTAAAAATTAAACAACAATTTTAAACAGTTGTATGTGAATGATTTTAAAATATATAAATCTATCATATTATTGTAAAACAAAGAATATATATTAGAATATGGTTTTACATATTTTCAATAAATTCATGAAGATAATTTGATATTAAATGTTTACTTTAAATTAAAATTGCTATCACATTGTCCTTTAAAAAATCTATACAAAAATTCTAAATTTTATAAGGGCAAATGTCATAATTAAGTAAAAATTAGGTTTTAAATTTGAAATAGACATTAATTGCCAACACCAAAAGTGACACATGGCAACTTGTCAAAGCTTTAACTTAGTGAAACCTTAAAATATTATATAAGTTTGATATTAAATGTTTACTTTAAATTAAAATTGCTATCACATTGTCCTTTAAAAAATCTATACAAAAATTCTAAATTTTATAAGGGCAAATGTCATAATTAAGTAAAAATTAGGTTTTAAATTTGAAAATAGACATTAATTGCCAACACCAAAAGTGACACATGGCAACTTGTCAAAGCTTTAACTTAATGAAACCTTAAAATATTATATAAGATAACTTAACAGAGTTTCTAACAATTGCAATATTAACATGCTTAAGATCGACAAATTTTAGGGTCCATTTTAACAAAAGTTACGGTCCATGTTTAAGTTTTTGCAAGACTGGTTACAATTTGGTTTCGTTATTTTGTTACCAACTCATGGTAGAACTAGAAAGGTCTTTAAATAAGATTCGAATATTTCTATTGCTGTTTTCAATTACGATTCATCACTATAAATTTGCTATGCATGAATTTTCGGCTCTTGCACAAATTTTGGTGATTAGTGTGGATCTAGATATTTGTAAACAAACAAGAAATGTGGATCTAGATAAGAAAGAACAATACATTTGAATGGCTATGATCTAGAGTATCTCGAACGTATCGAAAAATTGCATCTACGAGCACCATGCCGGGATTTTCTTCGGAGTTCGGACGAGGATCATGGATGAATTAACTATATTTGATTTTTTTTCTTGAAACATGATTAAATATATTTGTTGAACACAATGCAATGTTGCATTTATAAATTAATTTCACACGTAGTCAAGTTATTGACCACTGACAGTATAGTTTGTTGAAATGAGTTTAATGAAGTGCTAAAAAGTCATAGAATGTTATAATAACATTTTTCTTGTCTGCTACAAACAATTTGGTCTAGGACTAATGAAGACATAAAATATACAGTATAAATAAAGGTTGAACAAAAGAAGAAGAGCATATACGAAAGTGGTGGAGAGAAGATCTAGAAAGATGAGAGGTGTAATACCAAACTATCACCATTCTTACAATTTCTTCTTCTTCGTTGTCTTAGTTTTATTTCATCATGTGTTCTCGATCAATACTTTGACATCTACGGAAACTCTTACAATTTCAAGCAACCGAACAATTGTGTCTCCTGGTGATATCTTCGAACTAGGTTTCTTCAAAACCACTAGAAGTTCTCGAGTTTGTGATCGTTGGTATCTCGGTATTTGGTACAAGTCAATCCCCGAGAGGACCTATGTTTGGATTGCTAACAGAGACAACCCTCTTTCCAACTCCAATGGAACCTTGAAAATCTCTTACGCAAACCTCGTACTACTCGATCACCACAATACTCCTGTTTGGTCAACGAAACTGAGGAAAGCAGTGAAATCCCCACTAGTGGCAGAGCTTCTCGCTAACGGCAACTTCGTGCTTAGAGACTCCAAAGTCAACGTCCCGAATCGATTCTTATGGCAAAGCTTTGATTTTCCAGTTGATACTTTACTACCAGAGATGAAACTTGGCCGGAATCTCAAAACAAGAAACAACAACTTCCTCACGTCATGGAAAAGCCCTAATGATCCATCAAGCGGAGACTTCTCGTTCAAACTCGACACTCAGGGTTTACCTGAGTTTCATCTTTTGATGATGAAAGATGCCATAGTGTACCGAACCGGTCCATGGAATGGATTAGGGTTTAGTGGTATACCGAACATGCAAAACTGGAGCTACGTTGTGAACAGTTTCATAGAGAACAGAGAGGAAGTTGCTTATACTTTCAAACTCACCAACCAAAGAATCCACTCACGATTTACTCTAAGTTCCACAGGGTCATTACAATTATACACATGGAGTTCGACATTATGGGCACCAAACTTGGTTTGGTCTTCCCCGGTAGACAAATGCGATTTGTTCTCGATATGTGGTCCTTACAGTTACTGTGATATTAAAACGTCACCGATTTGTAATTGTATCAGAGGCTTTGCTCCAAAGAATGTTACCGCATGGATTTTGGGAGACGAGTTTGATGGTTGTGTGAGGAAGTCGCCACTAAGCTGTGGCCGAGGAAATGTGTTTATGGCGATGAAGAATATGAAGTTACCGAAGACTAGTACGGCGATCGTGGATAAGAGAATCGGTTTGAAAGAATGTAAGGAGAGGTGCATTAGAGATTGTAAGTGTACCGGATTTGCGAATGCGGATATTCAAAATGGTGGGTCGGGTTGTTTGATTTGGACCGGAGATCTCGTGGATATGCGGAATTATGTGACCGGAGGTCAAGATCTTTATGTCAAACTAGCTTCTGCTAGCTTTGGCCACTAGACATTGATATGAAATTTCATACGTAGGTATCTTGATCTATGGTGTTTGGATATCTATTTTCATAGAAAAAGATCTAAAAATAATAATATGAAATTTAAACTTATTATGCATATTGAGTAAATGTATCGGTTTGCATGTGTTTTTATAATAACGTAAAAAACGTATTGGTTTTTGGCTTCTTTATTCGCCAAAAATAATGTGGTTGTTTTATTTTTATAATGGTAAGTTGGTAACAATCATAAAATACGAAAACGCATAAACACATTAACACGAGTTGATATTAGTCCTCCAAGGAGATCTTAGCTCCCAACCCTACGGAGACAATCGTCCCATGTTTGCTTGCTTTTTGGAATAGCCTTAGATGCAATAATCTTAAACTCATAAAAAATCATTTGAGCCAACTTGAGATGACAATCTTTACCAAATTTCAATAGATCACGACAACATTCATTCGTCAACTGAGGCGTCGTCTGATCCAATATGTTCATGAAAATAACATCACCACATTTCGAGCTCGGCTGGTGATGGCAATTCTTATATGCCATTGCGGGTGGATCAGCTTCGTGAGGAGCTTCATCAGGAGTTTCTAAGTAAATCTCGAAACCCGGACTAGGAGCTATGTTCACATCTTCTGGTACCTCTTGTGAATATTGATCAATTTCTTGTGAGAAAATTAGACTAGACATGTTAAATATTACTATCGACACAAGCATTACCATGAAAAGAAACTTTGCCATGTTTGCTTTTGGGTTTGAAGGTGTAGATTACTGACAAGAAACGAGAGATGTTATATAGGGTAATCAATTAATTAAACGTTTATATATTCATTAGTAATTTTATGTTATAAACTTCATAAACTTTAGCTTTTAATAGTTTCTCTTTTGAAAAAACGTTTATATTGTATTAGATTTATAAGATATTTTTGCAAGTTTTAACTTTTATCTTCGTTTTGGATAGCTTTTGGGTTAACTTCGAAGATAACAACACTCTTTCCTTTCAAATTATTACAAGTAAAAGTATATATTAAACACAACACGATTACACAGAATAGAAAACACAAAAGATCAAAGAAAGGATTGATTCGGGTTTGTCCGGTTTAGCGATATTTGAATTTAAGCTCTTCCTTTCAAGACATGTCTTCTTAAACCGGGAATGTGAACATTTGTAATGTAGTCTTTCCAGTTTATGCTTCCAACATCAAACCCAAACTCTCTCTTCTCTTCCTCAGACATCTTCTCCATTAATCCCTGAGTATTGCTATTGTCAAACCTGCAAATAAACAAAAGAAAAGATGAGAACTTTGCTGGTTTTGACTTGGTTTGGTCTGATATTGGACTCGAAATGTTGTTCTTTCTTACCTTCCACCATAGAAAGTGTATGGCTCATAAATAGTGGCAAGATGTTTGGCTTGTTCGACAGATTTCTTGCATATAAACTTTATCTTTTGCATCATCTTACTATCCGAAGAGCACGTACCATTCATCAACCCGCTTCGTTCTTGAGCATCTTTCCACAAATGGTCCGAGAAATCATCTACGGAATTGAAGAGTTTCATCAAACGCACCATTATAGGAACACCTTTTGAGTCCATGCATGGGGAAGATTTGTAGTGGTTATAAAGAAGCTCTGCTAAGTCTTCGAAAACCAGCGGATTTATCGCTGATGAAGCAATCTGATAAACATTTATTTCAGGTTCCGGATCTTCCATTGCCGTTCCGTGCTTTGCTATTGCAGCTAATGTCGCATTAACGACCATATCAGCAGGAACCACATCAAGAACTCCTTTTGGATCAACTAGAAACCCCGTGAGCTGTCCCTTCCCGTAACATAGAACTATAGGATCCATCATTCTGTTTTGTAGATATCATATAAACACATAAAGCAGATCAATCAGGCTTGTTATGTATACATTCGTATCTATATATATATATATATATATATATAAATTTCACCTGTTTCCCTCCATCCATCCAGGGAAGGGGTCTTTGTAGGTACTTTCGATGACGCTAGGCCTAATAATAACAACAGGTACGTCTCCTCGAGTGCTATTGATCATCATTTCTCCCATTGCTTTGGTGAAAACATAAGTGTCTTGCCATCCATATGATCTTGCCCTGTATACAATGATTTGTGTGTTTAAGATCGTTGCGAATATATGAGTGAGAAATTGATCTAGTTAAGCTAATGATTTAGATTACTACCTCTCTAGACCAAGATCCTTCATTTTCTGCGCCTCCTCCTGATCTCGAGTCCCTTTTCCAACAGCGTCAAGAGCTAACTTCATCTCTTTATCAACATCTAATGCTTTTCTGTTTCCTTCGAGGAAGTTCTCAGTTGCTATACAATCTCCCATTGAGAATGGCTTCTCCATGATCCTTCCTTGTCTTTGTCCATTCACATAAGCTGCGCAATTTATTTTCAAATGAAGAAACCAAAACATCACAAAACACATTTTCTCTCTAATTTGTTTTTCCCATTCATGTACCTGTGGATATTTGCAAGAAAAGCTTAAGTTTCTTGCACTTCTTGGCGAATCCCATGAGATTACCAGGTCCTCGTGTGTTTATGTCCAGAGCAACATCATATCTGCAATTTAGCAAATCAAGAAACACTGATATTATCTATATAACAAAACAAGAGAACCGAAACACAGATTTAGTAATTGCATGCATGTCAACCTTTCATTGAAGGTTGTATTTGCAGCAGAATTGATAATCACATCAACTTCTTCCGCAATCTCCTCTGCTGAATCAGCTTGCAACCCGATTTCTGAATCGCATATGTTTCCTGTCACAGGGACGAGTTTGGATAACATGAAAGACATGTAAGATGCCCCATGAGTCTCTCTTATAGTATTAAAAAGCTCTGCATCTAACACCTACAAAAGAGCAAACCCATTGCCTAGGGTTATTATACACATCAGAGGAATTTTTTTTGGACTTAACAACGAATAAAACAAATAGTAATTACCTCGTTCTTTAACCGCTCAGTCGCAGCTTCTTTGTTTTTAGCTTTAATCAATAGATATATCTTCCCAACATCCGGAGCCATTCTCAAAACCTTCTCAATCAGCACTGGAGATATCACCAGGGCATGTAAATACAGACCGTTGGAGAATATGATAAACAGATATGTAAGTTTTTTTACCTTTAGCTAAGAAACCGGTCGAGCCAGTGATAAGAAACTTCTTCCCTTGGAGAAAACTGACGATTCCAAGTCCTTCTTTCAATCCCACCATAGCAGTGCCATTAAAAGGCATCAAAGTCTGTACTCCATTGATCTCAATGGCTCGCCCGTTCCCATTTGGAGACAGAACCAATGTCTCAGCATCCATAGCCGGCGAACTCTGTTCCCGTATCAGTACTTGACCTCTGTCTTTCAAAAGCGAAGAGACCCTAATAGGCCTCTCTGCGTTACTGTTTCTCCCACCACCACCATCACCACCACTACCACCTACGCGGCACCAGGTTGGGCCTACTCTTCTCTTGTCCCTAACCAATGTAGACCAGTCGCGACGGTTGTGTAATCTGGCAAACTTGGCAATGGAGGAAGAAGAAGAACTCAAGAAGAGAGCCTCCATCAGAAACTAAGAAATAAGAAATGGAGAAAGGGTCATTTCTGAATTAAGACTAAGGAAAATAAACTGTTGACCTTGTACAAATCTAAAACACAAACTGTACTTCATTATTGTATTCTTTCAGAAAACAGAAACTTGTTGGTTAAGAAATTGGTGACTTGTAATATACTTAACCTAGAGAGCATACCTTTGGTGATGAACAACAAGAAAATATTTAAGTAGAAAGAGATTAAGTAAACCTAGACGGACTTAATTTTTCTTATTTGTTATCGTTAAGAGACAAGTAAGTGTGTTTTGTTTTTATATGAGTAATGAAAGATTGGTTAGCTCTAAGGACAAAAGATGATGAAAAACTTCTCTATTTTATAGGAAAATAAATGTTTAAAAAATTGAGTGAAACAAAAGATAGCCTTTACGAATCTTTCTCTCCAACATTTGATCAGTTTCATACACGTGATTTAGATTGCAGATTTTTTTTAAAAGAAGTCCAAAAATAACTCACCCAACCAATAAGAGCTATCTATTTGGTACATATTTTTTCTTAGTTACCTCAATTTCAAAGACTTGAGGATTATATATTCATCGAAAATTTTGTAGAAACTTAACATTCTCTTTAAATACAACTTACCTCATGTTATCCAATTCCTGTTTCCACTAGGGATGGACCAATCTGCTCTTGCTTCAACACCTTAGAAACCCTGCAAAAGCATCGGATTATGTATTATGAAGTGAAGAAGTTTTCAATATAGAAATGATTCACGTGTTAAGTAAAATGTGACACTACGAAATCAAATAGGCAACCAAGTAAAAAAGAATAGTATAATAGAGAAACATGTATAGAAACTTTAATGTCGTAATACACAAAGAGCCCCATTAGTTTAAGCATTTCATCAAACATCTGGTGGGCGTAACTTAAAAGGTCAAACATTTGCGTCATTTTCAGAACAATTTATCCGTGCATGAGCTAAAATCTCTTGTGAAATATCTTTCTTTCTTTATATGGTTTCTCCAATTCCTTTTCTTGCACATTTTTCGTGATAAGTAAGATAACGGACAAGCCTCGTAACAGATCTAAAACTCAAGACCAAACATAGAGCCAGGAGATAACTTTCCTCAGTTTATATAATTCTTTCAGTTACCGATCATATTAAAGTTTATCTGAAAATTAAAAATATAATTTGACATAAGAAAAACAAACATTTCTATTATTAAAAATATGTGAGCATGTAAAACAATTTTTCACAATTTGTTTCAATAATCCTCATACTATTAAAATGGAAGTGCTATTATTTTATGAGCTTAGTTATTACAATTTAATTGGTTTTGTCAAAGAAAACAAACTAGGGCATGTGATTATGACATGTCTTTCCATAAAGGGTTAATTAGTGGAATAATAGGTTTAGGCATCTAAATTAATAAAGTAGCATGTGTAATATGAAAATTAAGTAGGAGTGTCAAAATGGATGATCCAACCCAACCCAACCCATAACTCATATGGGTTGAATGTTAATGGTTTATGGGTTAACCCAATCCATTTAGCAATTGGGTTGGATCAACCCATGAACCCATTAAAAATAAATGAGTTGGATTGACTTTAACCCAACCCATTTAATTTTATGGATAAAAAGAATATATATATTTATAAATGAATTGTAAATCATGTTTTACAAATTATATTTTTATTTAAATTACAAAAACATATTTCAATTAATAAAAATAATACGAAATGTTATTTTAGGCGCAAAATTTTCCGAATCGCGTTTTTTGGCGGAATTTTTTAAATGAATTGTGTTTTGGGCGCAATATTTTCGCAAAATCTCGTTCTTGGCGGGAAATTTATCATTCTCGATTTTGGGAAAAACGTTTTGTGTGTTCACATTTTTGGCAGGAAAAATTTTGCAGGATCATATTTTCGACGAGAAATTTTATGAATCTCGTTTTAACCGAAATTGTTTTGTGAGATCACGTTTTAGGCGGGAAAATTTTACGAGATCATATTTTTGGCGGGAAATTTTATAAATCTCGTTTTTGGCGGGAAAACTTTGCGGGATCATATTTTTGGCGATAAATTTTATAAATCTCGTTTTTGGCGGGAAAATTTTACGAGATCATATTTTTGACGGGAAATTTTATAAATCTCGTTTTTGGCGGGAAAACTTTGCGGGATCATATTTTTGGCGATAAATTTTATAAATCTCGTTTTTGGCGGGAAAATTTTGTCGGATCATATTTTGGCGGGAAATTGTATGAATCTCGTTTTTGGCGGAAAATGGTTTACTAGATTGTGTTTTTGTGTAATTTAATTTTTGGCGGGAAAATTGGTGTAATAGTGTTTTTGGTAATAAAATAAAAAAAATTGTGAAATCATGTCTTTTAGTTATGAATGGGTTGATGGGTTATCCATTTTTAACCCATTAACCCATTTTATTTCAACCCATTTTAACTCAACCCATTTGACTCATCAAACCACTTAACTCATTAACCCATTCAAACCAAATATTCAATCCATTAGGGTTAATGGGTTGGATTGGGTTGGATAAACCCATAAGTTTTGACCCATTTTGACACCCCTAAAATTAAGTAAGTAACAAAGAGAAAATTAAATTTGACTAATTTACCAAAAATAAATTCAATTCAAGCTGTCAAAATTCATCACATTTAATGCTAATTTATTTGTAATAAATCAAGAAATAATAATTTCATCTAGAAATTTTGAAATTGACATATAAAGAAAACATTTATTTTTCTTGTTTTTCTACATAATACATTTATTCAAAATAGTCATAGTCTTTTACTTATCGGAATAATTAATTATTGTTTGAATAGATAAATTATATAGTGAACTATATAACAAATTAGAAACTATGAATATATTATTTATATAGTTAATTTTTAAAATGTTAACTATACTACTTATATTTATGCATAGGATAATTCACTATTATATACATATATATAACTATATTTAAATGTAGTTAGTTATATATTAATGTGTAGTTAGCTACAAATAAACAATAATTATTTATATAGTTAATTTTATCACAAACAACCAACTATAGTTGTTATATTCAACAATAGTTCAATATTTTATTAGTTAAATATATTTATAAATAGTTCACTATTACGCAATTTTAGTGTGAAATTCATTATATCAAGCAACAAGTTAGTTATATTAATATAAAGTTTACTATTTTTATTTAAATACAAATAATGAAATAGTTTACTATTTATTTTAATAGTTTATAATTTGTGATATAGTTTATTTTATTTAATTTATCTATTCAAACAATAATTAATTATTCCGAAAGGTAAGAAAAACTATGCCTATTTTGAGTAATCGTATAATGTAGGAAAAAAATATATATATATATGTTTTTTCAATGTTTTTCTTTATATGTCAATTTTAAATTTATTTCTACATGAAATTATTATTTCTTTATTTATTACAAATAAATTAGCATTAAATGTGCTGAAATTTGACAGCATTAGCATTAAGTGTGATGAAATTTGACAACATTAATTAAATTTATTTTTGGTAAATTAGTCAAATTTAATTTTCTCTTTGTTGGTTACCTAATATTCCAATTACACATGTTACTTTATTTATTTACATGTCAAAACATATTATTCCACCTAATTTCCCTTCAATAAAAGAGAACATGGATATAAGATACTTAAATTATTGAATTAGTATTATTATTAATTATTTAAAATAAAAACACCTATCATTTTAGAATATATCTCCCATATCCAATTATCTGCCCATATCTTGATATAACTTATATAACTCCACTTTGCAATTATCATCTCTATCAATTTTTTCAAACCGAAGTTTATATTTTCCATCCTATATATTACACCATTCTTTTTTTGGCCAACAAGTAACTTCATTAAACTTAATCAAACGGTTTGGTTACATCCTATATATTATTTTAAACCGTTTCTAAGGGTTTCCCATCATACAAAGTTCTTTCGAACCATTCTATGTAGTTCATGGATTTTTTTGGAGCATCATTATGATTTTCTAGCATATTCAAAACTCATTTTCTGAGCCCAAAACTGCATTACCCTAACAACTTGTCTCAAGCCATAACAATCCATCCAATATTTCTAAGCCAAGGGTTTGGTATTAAAGTTTTGAAGCCAACATTGGACATTTGATTGAATGGGTCCAAACGGTTTAATTCTTTTTGATATATAACTAGAGAAGCAAATCTTTGAATATATAAACATTTAGAAATAACTGATTATACTTGTATCATTAAATATACAATATCCAAAACTAGAAAACTTCATATATCTTTTAAATCTTGATGCACAAAATATGCCGAGAGTATTTCTTAAATTCAAAGATTTTATGTTTTAGAAACAAACTTTAGTTTATTTATATATATACACATTCATATGCGGATTTATAATGAGGTAAAACACCAGCATATATAAAGATTTATAAAAAAAAATTGTGTAGCCCGTGAAAACATTGAGAAACAAAAAAATAACCCACGAAAGTAAATAATATAAAATCGGAATAGTTGATATCAAATAAATTTAGTAGTTGACTTATTTCTTTCTTATTTGATTTCTAAATTTTCTCACACTCACTTTCTCTTTTTTTTTTTTTTTTGTTGAAAATGTTCTTCTATTAAAATGCAGGTGGAAGAGTTACAACATGGATAAAATACAACTTAAGAACAACCTGGAAAAAGTTATTTTTTTTTAAGGAACGATACTTTTTTTAAGCAAAAAATTATGGCTTCTACTTATTTTTAAAGTCACAGGGTTTTTTTCTTACTTCTACAATTTTTAAGCCAAAGATATAATTTTTTTTCGTTAGATAACAAATTAACCCGATTTAGGGATAATTGGGTGTTTAACGATATAAAAAACAGAAGATTGGTTTAATATTCCAAAAAAATTTATAAAATTTGAAAACTAACCCTTGTTTTGAAAGTTTTGAAAAATGACATTTTTGTTGGAAAACAAAATATATCCTGATTTTATATCTAAAAGAAAAAAGCATTTTTCGAAATTAATTTTAATGATTTGTTTTGATTTTTCTAATATTTTTTACTAAATTTTATGACTTTTTTTGTAATTTTCATATAAATGTATATATAAACGTATAATTTTTTTTAAATTGGGGTCCCTCATAAAATAGGAGGTCCATACCAATGTTTCAAATCAATTCCCTTATATCCTGCTTGGATAAGTTCAGTCTCTTTCCCAGCTCTCTAACAATTGTGACTATATTCAAGAATGTTCTATAATGGGCCTTTCGCATTTACAATAAAAGCCCAATTAGGTCCAGTCCATTTCGCTTTCTTTTCATTAATCCGGTTCGGTTCTAAAGTGCTAGTATCTTTTTGTAAATCTGGTTTAAAATCCAAACCGAGGCGGTTCTCCAAAAACCCTAACAAAAAGCTTCTTCTTCCTCATTATTGTTAAACGTATAAACCCTTCAGACTCAAAAATCGTCTCCGTCTCAAATCTCTAGCGTCCGCCATTGAAGAGATGGTAGTACCTTCAAAGAAAGTATTCAATGGAAAACGCAATGATTCTAAAAAGTCCTTTAAACCAACGAAGAAACCGTTTAAGAAGACGAAGGACGATGTTGTTTCAAGGTCTGAAGCTATGCAGCTCGAAGAGGTTCCTGACTTTCCTCGAGGTTTGTTTCTCCCTCAAATCTCTGTTTTGTTTATTCAATTTCTGTTTCATTTGTTCTTATTCGATGTCATGAAATTAGGTAGCTAATAGGTTCATTTTTTGTTGATTGATTGTTCAGGTGGAGGTACTTCTCTGAGTAAACAAGAGCGTGAGAAGATTTATGAAGAAGTCGATGCTGAGTTTGATGCTGAGGAGCGTGTTTCTAAGAAGAGTAAAGGAGGAAAGTCTAAGAAGAGAATCACTAGTGATGTTGATGACTTGGGATTGCTTTTTGGTGGTGGTCTTACTGGAAAACGGCCAAGATATGCCAATAAGATTACGATTAAGGTATATACAACTCGGAACCAGTCTTATATGATTCATTTGTTTTCTGCATCTTGGAATTTCAGAGAACAAGTTGGTAGAGTGCAATGTATTAAACCTCAGAATTTATGGTTAGATCAACATTATTGGGAATCAAGATGCTGGTCATGGCTTTTTTTACGGTTGTTAGATACATGTGCATTTTTTAGTTGATGTACCGACCTATGGCTTTCCATGGACATTCATCCATCCTCATGACCATGGTTGCGTGATGCTTGTGTGCTAGTAGATTTTTCTCAAGCAGATCATATTGTACTTTTCCTGTTCTAATGTTTGTTTATGTGTTATATGTTCAGAATATATCCCCAGAAATGAAGCTTTTGGGAGTTATTACTGAAGTAAACCAGAAGGATATTGTAGTTAGTCTTCCTGGGGGCTTACGTGGATTAGTTCGTGCAAGTGAGGCATCAGATTTTGAAGATATCGGAATTGAGGTAGCAGCTTTAGGCTATAAAAGGCTGTCTTAAATTCCTGTGTTTTGGTCTTCTTGACCCTTTTCCATCATCTTTTCGGCAATCTGAACAGAGTTGGTCCTCTTTTTTGTCAACCAGGATGATGAAAATGAACTCCTTGGAGACATTTTTTCTGTGGGTCAGCTTGTTCCGTGCATTGTGTTGCAAGTAGATGATGATAAGAAGGAGGCGGGCAAAAGGAAAATATGGCTTTCATTGCGACTTTCTTTATTGCACAAGGGATTCAGTTTAGATTCCTTTCAACTAGGCATGGTATGTCAATGCTTGGTTCACTTTCCTTTATATCGTAATTTGTACTTCTTGAGAGCTCCTATGTATCTGTGATACTGGAATCCAGAGATCCAAAGCAAGTTGAAAGATTTCATGGCTGAATAAGTGGACTTTTATTTTTTAAGTTGCATATGCTAGTAGTTTTTAATGAACAAGCTATATTGATACTGTACTTCTGCTATCTTATGATATTGGTCTTACTTGATTACTTATTTTTTATTGCCTATGGTGGTTAATCTTATATCTCCCTTAATCCTTTTTTTCCCCATAATGCTTGTTCAGGTGTTCACTGCCAATGTGAAAAGCGTCGAAGACCATGGTTACATCCTTCATTTTGGATTACCTTCTGTCACAGGATTTATCGAAATAAGCAATGATGGTAAGAAACCGGGCTCTTAGCTCTTTGACCTACTAGCTTTTTCTCACTTTGAAGTTTGATATTCAGTTTACCTCTTTACATACCTCAAATGATAAAATGGCTGTCTAACTAAGGGGAATACTTAGAGGATCCAACTCTGGTCCATTTCCAAAAATCTTTTTGGATGCCTTTGATCTTTCTTGGGAACTTCATGGCTCTTTGATTTATCTACTTTCAACCATCTTTTAAAATTTCATCTACCTTTTTCTGGGTTCTCCAGGAAACCAGGAGTCCGGTAAAAAGACTGGGCAGCTTATTCAGGGTGTGGTTACAAAGATCGATAGAGAACGTAAAATTGTTCATCTTAGCTCTGACCCAGACTCAGTGGCAAAGTGTGTGGTATGCCTCAGATATACTTTGCAAAATACAGAGTAAATTTTCCTTAAATCTACACACACTTAACATCATGAATACCATTTGACAGACCAAGGATCTTAATGGCATGTCGTTTGATCTTCTCATCCCTGGCATGATGGTTAATGCCCGTGTGCAATCAGTCCTTGAGAATGGGATACTGTTAGATTTTCTTACATACTTCAATGGAACTGTGAGTTACTAATGATTTTGATTGTGTGCATTAGTGCTTATGCTGAAACTGTGTGTTTTTTTTGTTAAACCTAAAATCTGGGTAACACTTATGAGTTACGTTTCTCATTGAATGTGCAGGTTGATCTGTTCCATCTACAAAATCCATTGTCTAACAAAAGCTGGAAGGATGAGTATAATCAGAATAAGACGGTATATATTTTGGTGTTTGCTCTTTTTGTATTCTTCTCCCCGTTGTGTTTCTCTCACCCGTTAAAAGTTTGCTTTATGTACTATGGTGAAAACTATACATAAAGTACTCATACTGTTTTTCAGGTTAATGCTAGAATAATGTTTATGGATCCATCATCGAGAGCTGTTGGTTTGACATTGAACCCACATCTTGTTTCTAACAAGGCTCCTCCGTTGGTAAGTTACTGATTTGTCCATGCACTTCCGCTAAGATATAATGAATAAGAATACTTGATTTGACAGCTACTTTTATGGTTTAATTTAATTGTCAGTAATTTTAACATCAGCATTTCCTATCTTCACTATTTTTACAACTATCTCCACGTACTTAAGCTTGAGTAGAATGCCCACTATCTTATGTTTTTGGTTCATCAGCTTTAATACCTTATTCAGCATTGTTCTCTGTGTTTGGTGGTCGTTGACGTACCTATGTCTGCCTATCTTTGCCTTTTACAGCATGTCTCTAGCGGAGGCATATTCGATGAAGCGAAAGTAGTTCGTGTTGATAAATCAGGCCTTCTTCTGGAACTCCCTTCTAAGCCTGCATCAACTCCAGCATATGTTAGCGTATGTGATATGTCCAATTGGCTATCCTTAATTTTAAAGGGGTTTGTTGTCCTTTGTTAACCTGATATTTACTGTAATTGCAGACATATGACTTTGCAGGAGATGAAGTGAAGAAACTAGAAACGAAGTTCAAAGAAGGAAATCGCATCCGTGTTCGAGTACTCGGCCTCAAGCAGATGGAGGGGTTGGCCATAGGAACTTTAAAGGTATTTTACTGCCAGACATGCGAATAAATTTTTCTTCAAGTACTGATTCTTAATATCGTATCAGCATTGCAATCTCTATGCCAATAGGCAACAGTTTGATGCGGAATCATACATTTATGCCTCTATCTATTCAGACATGTATGTTTGTTTTTGTTCCTGTTATACATCTGTGGGTTTCCTTCTTTAACTATTCCTACCTTTGGTGTTGCTCTTCTATTGAGCAGGCAAGCGCCTTTGAAGGTCCAGTTTTCACCCACTCAGATGTCAAGCCTGGTATGGTGACAAAAGCGACAGTCATATCTGTTGATACATTTGGTGCCATTGTGCAATTTCCTGGTGGTCTCAAAGCAATGTGCCCACTTCGGCATATGTCTGAGTTTGAAATTATGAAGCCCAGGAAAAAGTTCAAGGTTGGTTCCTTGCATCGACCGTACATGATTAATTTGAGATATGGCTGTGGCATGCATAAGTTTTGAATGTTCTTCTTTTCAGGTTGGAGCTGAATTAGTATTCCGTGTGCTTGGCTGCAAATCAAAGAGAATTACTGTTACCTACAAGAAAACACTTGTAAGATTTCTTATGATAGTGGATCTGACTTTGTTTCATTGTTTGAATATTCATTGATGTGTATAGTTACTGAAATTTATTTTGTTGGTTTATAGTAGGCTTACAACTGTTCAAATAATTTCCCTCTTATGAAAATGTGATAAAATGCATCTCGTCTATATTATCATTCTTTCTTTTTTCTTTCATCTGCTCATTCTAGGTTTCATCTGCTGTTCAAAGTCCATTTCTTTCTGGTTTAAAAATTGAAACTCAGTTTGTTCTTTATCAAGCCTTTTCACTTAGCTATGGACGAAAACATTTTTAGGAACTTTTGTCTTAAAGTTGTAGCTTTTTTGAAGGTTCCCGTTGGAGAACTCTATTTCTATTAACTTCTCTGGTTGTTACCGTTGCAGCTCTGTTCTGATGCAGTAAAGATGATATGTTTATTCTTTTCAGGTCAAGTCTAAACTTCCAATTTTGAGTTCATACACTGATGCATCTGAAGGACTAGTGACTCATGGCTGGATAACGAAGATTGAAAAAAATGGATGCTTTGTTCGCTTCTATAATGGAGTGCAAGGATTTGTTCCCAGGTAATTGCTGCACCCATTGTTGTATTTCAGCTGCCATTGCCTTTCAGTTCTGGTTTCCTTTTACTGATATAGTACATGTGTCTTTTTCCCATCATAAAGGCTTTGGTTAAGTTTTTTGATATTGTACTTAAGCTGATGCTATTCTGGCTTTTGATTAAGCAGGTTCGATCTTGGTTTAGAGCCTGGAAGTGATCCCAATTCAGTGTTTCATGTTGGGGAGGTTGTCAAATGTAGAGTAACCAGTGCTTATCATGGTTCTCGAAAGATCAACCTCAGTTTTATGATAAAGCAATCAAGGTAATCCTTTTTTAATCTGATATGTGATAATTGCCTGGCATCAAGGCTGCCTTAATATTATTGAATGATGTACAGTAAAAACTCTATAAAGTAATAATGTTGGACCACCAAAATTTATTACTTTATAGAGTAATTACTTTATAAATAATGCTTAAAATAAAATAAAATAAATAATTAATTGATAAATTCATAATAAAACACAATTTAACCAATAATAAAACGATTTACTAAATATAAATGGTTGAAAACAATAAAAAATCAATTAATTCTCTACTAAAAGTTGAAAATAAAATATATTTTGAAACAATTTGTTTATTTTAAAACATCACTTACTATGAAATAAAAAAATATGTAGCAGTTATTGTTTTATGATATTAATGGGACCATATATTTGTATAGGATTTTTGAAAAAATTATTATCTTATCATCTTATCGATTTGTGTTCAATTTTGCACTGTCCCAACTCGGGACCGGTAAAATTTATTACTTTATCGAGTTTATTACTTTATCGAATATTATTTTATAGAGTTTTTACTGTAGCTCTAATTTGTGTAAATCATTTCTGACAGTGTGTCTGAAGATGATTCAATCAAGTTAGGTAGCATTGTATCAGGGGTTATCGATAGTATATCTCCCCAGGCAGTCATTGTCCGTGTTAAATCCAAAGGTGTTCTGAAGGGTACAATTTCTGCTGAACATTTAGCTGATCATCATGGTATGTGTTTTCTCCCGCACGAATGTATAATTTGGGTTTTGCTTCTATTCGTCTGTTTCTGAGTTGCTTTTTGTGATATAGAGCAAGCAAAATTAATGAAGTCACATTTAAGACCTGGATATGAGCTTGATAAGCTGCTGGTACTAGGTATGTTTTCGATTACCCTTGCTAATTTTCAGAGCTTGTTTTCTGTGCATATATGATATCTCCTTAATAGTTTTAAAGGATGTAGACTGTCTAAACTTTCACAAGTGTTCGATTCTTTTCTTATCTCTGTGTCTACTGATCGATCAAAGAGAGAGAGACATTTTTATGAAAGACTGTTTAATTCTGCTTTATCTCTCTGATTGTGTAGTAAAAAAACTAAGAAAAATGAGCCATCTAGTTTCAGGAAAGAAGCGATGATTATGCAGTTTTAACTGTCTTAGTGGTTGATGATACTTACTAATTACATTTTTGTTTATTTTAGACATCGAAGGCAACAACTTGGCACTCTCTTCAAAATTTTCTCTGGTTAAGTTAGCTGAAGAGCTTCCTTCGGAGTTAAGTCAGCTCCAGCCAAATTCAGTTGTTCATGTGAGTAATTGTGTCTTTTACATATAATAACTTCTTACTGGGACCACTAGAGTTTTTTCGTCAAGTCACAATTACTTTTGGTGAATTTGTATACAGGGTTATGTTTGTAACTTGATTGAAAATGGCTGCTTTGTACGTTTTCTTGGTCGCTTGACTGGTTTCGCCCCAAGAAGCAAGGTGGATTGTTTTTTCCTACTGTCTTTTGTTTATGAAATGTTAATTTGCATATTGTGTTTCTTGAAGTTTTTCCTGTTTCGTTTTAAGGCAATTGACGAACCCAGGGCAGATCTGTCAGAATCCTTCTTTGTTGGACAATCAGTTCGGGCTAATATTGCTGATGTATGTGAATGCTGGACTCAAGGCTTTATATGAATTTTGTTGAAAATGTTATAGGGTCCTGATCACTTGCAATACTTTTTGCAGGTCAATCAAGAAAAAAGCAGGATAACTCTTTCATTGAAACAGTCATCTTGCGCTTCGGTAGATGCTTCTTTTGTCCAAGAGTACTTCCTTACGGATGAGAAGGTGGTGTTCTTGAAACATGCTATATTGTTATTTTTATTGGGCTAATGACTTTATTGCGCTTTTATTGAGCTTTGTGTCAAGGAAATTTGCATAACTTTCCCTAGCACTGTACTGCAAGGGATTTTGAAGGAGGGATTTCTAATTGTTACTGTTTCATTTATCCAGATATCGAACCTGCAATCATCCGATATTACTGAAAGTGAATGTAGTTGGGTTGAGAAACTCTCTATTGGAAGTTTGATCAAGGGAACCATACAGGAGCTAAATGAGTTGGGTGTGATGGTGAATTTTGACAATATTAATAACGTCCTTGGTTTTATACCTCAGTATCATAGTAAGTCACTCTGGAGAATCTATTTCTAGGTTCAGTTCGTATAGATTGCTTCATTTATGATTAACACGTGCACATGCAGTTGTTCTGATACATTTGTGTTTGTTTTTTTCTGTAGTGGGTGGAGCTACTTTGGAACACGGTTCTGTTGTCCATGCAGTTGTTCTTGATCTTTCCAGGGAAGAGAGACTAGTTGATTTGTCTTTGAGGCCTGAGCTGATAAACAAATCAACCAAAGAGGTGTCCAATAGTCAGTCAAAAAAGGTGAAGATACATTCTGAGTTTGGTTTTATTCATTTTTCTTGCTTGCTGTGGTTAGCATGATCCCAAATCAAGCTACAGTGGATGGCTTATATTTTTTCTTTTGCTTCAGAAACGTAAAAGAGACATCTCCAAGGAACTGGAAGTCCACCAGAGGGTCACTGCTGTTGTAGAAATTGTGAAGGAGCAATACTTGGTACATCTTTCAATGCATTAAGTTAATGATTCTTGCATGTTACATGTGACTCAGAGTTGGTCATTTTTTCCAGGTTTTGTCAATTCCAGAGCATGGTTACACTATAGGATATGCGTCAGTATCAGACTATAACACACAGAAGTTGCCGGTGAAACAATTTTCCACTGGACAAAGGTGAGGGTATTCATTCATTTATTAATCAACCTTTTACTTATTAATTTTTCACTCCTTTTTCATGGATTCTGATTTCCCTTGCTTTCTTGGCTCTGCCTGACAAAACTAATAGAAAATGGAATTTGTATTTAGTTCCGTTCGCAGTTGATATTCTATCTTCTCATTGCACCTATAGTTAGCAATATACATAGCTGTCCTTACTGGGGTAGTTACATAATGGTAGCTAAGCTTTCTGATTGATTTTCTCTGGCAGTGTTGTTGCTTCTGTTGAAGCGCTGCAAAGCCCTTTGACGTCTGGAAGGTTGCTTCTACTTCTTGACTCTGTTTCCGGGGTTTCTGAGACATCCCGTACTAAGAGGGCAAAGAAGAAGTCCAGTTGTGAAGTTGGTTCTGTTGTCCAGGCCGAGGTAACTTATGCCCTACTTTCTTAAGTCTTTCTATTTTTACTCAGCAACTCTGCCTTTTTCAGTGGGCTTGTCGCGCAGTAGAAATTGCTTCGCTGTTGAAACTTGAGCTAAATTTAGATTCTATCTCAAAATGATTCTCTATGGAATTCGAATGTGCAGATGGCAAACTTCTACATAGTGCAGATATTTAAAAGGAAAATCGAAGGGAAATAGTCCTGAGCTTGTGAAAGAAACAAAAAAAGAACAAGAAAAAAAAGTTGTAGGCTGGCAATAGGGCTTGTCAATTAACTAACTTCTAGTCTTGTACAGTAGATAGATTCTTAGTTGTGTCTATGCCATCATTACATCTTGGTGCCTCAGACTAACATCTTTTACTTTTCAGATTACTGAAATAAAGCCTTTTGAACTCAGAGTAAACTTTGGCCACGGTTTCCGAGGAAGGATTCATATAACAGAGGTGATTTTTTGTGGTGCCATCATCATTTTAGATTGTAATATTCATTGTTTGGTGGACGAAGATTTGCTAATAAGACTCAAATCTTGGTTGTATAGGTTGATGATGGAAGTACAAATGAAGAACCTTTTGCCAAATTCAGAGTTGGGCAATCAATGTCTGCAAGGGTTGTTGCAAAGCCGTGTAATACTGATGTAAAAAAGAGTCAGCTTTGGGAGCTTTCTGTAAAGCCTGCAACGCTTAGAGGTAATCCCAGAGAATTGGAAATTTTCATACCCCATTGACTCGTATTCGAATTTTTATTGTAGAGCAATCACATACCCTTGGGTTTAAAATATTCTTTCTTTTAGATAGTGTAAATCTTTTAGGAAATTGTGAGAAGGCGTCCCTGAATGGTATAAATATTTTGATTAATCTATTTAATATTATTAGAGATGCCCACCTCTAACTATAATGTTTGCAAAGTTTGTTCTCATTTATTAATATTTATTGAGGTCAATAATCATGAAATCGTATGCATTTGTGTCACAAGTTTGCTTGTGTGGATCTTACATATGAACTTTTTGCTCACACAAGAGTCTGTGTCTTCTTTATGGTGCATTTTCAATCAGATTCCAGTGAGTTGAATGACATGCAGTTGGGTGAAGAACTTGAGTTTGTTGCTGGACAATGTGTTAGCGGATATATCTACAAAGTGGATAAAGAATGGGTTTGGTTGGCAATATCTCGCAATGTGACGGCACGCATATTCATTTTAGACACTGCGTTGGAAGCTCGTGAACTTGAGGAATTTGAGAGGCGTTTTCCCATTGGTAAAGCTGTTTCAGGCTATGTTTTGACTTACAATAAAGAGAAGAAAACTTTACGGTTGGTTCAGCGTCAACTACTTGTTTCCTCTAAAACCATTGCCAATGGTGGAGACAACAAAACGGATAAAGTAGACAGTACTGTTGATGATGATGCTACTCTATTTATTCACGAAGGAGACATTCTTGGTGGACGGATTTCTAAGATACTTCCTGGTGTTGGTGGACTTCGTGTGCAAATAGGTCCTTACGTGTTTGGGAGAGTTCATTTTACTGAAATCAATGATTCATGGGTCTCTAATCCATTAGATGGTTTTCGTGAAGGCCAGTTTGTCAAATGTAAGGTCTTGGAAGTCAGCAGTTCTAGTAAAGGGACTGTGCAAATTGAACTGTCATTACGGGCATCTCTAGATGGCATGAGTTCTGGCTATCTCTTAGAAGAATTCAATAATAAGTAAGTTTTTCTTTTGCCTATATCATCAATTACTGTCTGCGTTGCTTTCAAGATAGATTTAAACTTTGTAGAGTTCAATCAAATGCTTGTAAAAGCTCATCATCAGCCTTTCTATTTATGGGAGTTTCCTCATTTTTCAATATTAAGTGGAATAAGTAACAGTATAATTAAGGTTTGAGGCTTGACCCTATGTGAACTTCAAATTCACATGTTTGTGAAAGATTGCTGGATCACGTGCTGAAAGATCTTTTCCAAAGTGTTTCCTATTTACTTGTACTAATCTGAGGATGATCTGCAGTGACAATATTTGCAAACGTTATGAGAGGATTGAAGATCTTTCTCCTAATACGGGTGTCCAGGTATTTGGCTTAACAACCTTTATTTTTCAACCTATTGCTTTCCTTATGGTAGAACTTATGTCAATTTCAAATTTTTTTAGGGTTATGTCAAGAATACCATGTCAAAGGGCTGTTTTATTACGCTTTCAAGGACACTGGATGCAAAAGTTCTATTGTCAAATTTATGTGATACTTTTATTAAGGATCCTGAAAAGGAATTTCCAGTAGGAAAACTTGTAACTGGCAGGTAATGCTGATTTCCTGTCAAATAGATATTCTACAATACACTTTATAATCTGCTCTAACCAATTTAAGTTTAGGGTGTTAAATGTGGAGCCCTTATCTAAGCGAATAGAAGTCACTTTGAAGACAGTAAATGCTAGTGGACAAACAAAATCTGAAGCTTTTGACTTGAAGAAATTCCAAGTTGGAGACATGATTTCTGGGAAAATCAGACGTGTGGAGCTTTATGGCTTATTCATTGCAATAGATCAAACGGGCATGGTAAAGATCTAGTTTTGTATAGACCTTTAAATCTGTTAATGTATTAAACTATAGGCTTTGCAAACTCATCCTTATGGAGTAAACAGACTTGCGATGTTTAACTTCTTTTCTTTATGCCTTTTGTTTTGTGGTAGGTTGGATTATGTCACAAATCAGAGCTTTCTGATGATCGTATCAAAGATGTACAAGCCATATATAAGGCTGGGGAAAACGTCACCGCAAAGATTTTGAAGGTATGTGGTCTTCTGTCAGGAAGAACTAGTACTGTGTAGTTCATAACCACTGTACCTCCTAGCCTTAAGCTATGAGCCAACTACATGTAAATATAATCAAGGAGTTACTTGAACAATGCTTTTCTATTATCCATATACCATGTTTCAAGACGTCGTTGATCTATGTTACTATATGGAATATTCATGGTGTTCTTTCCATTTTGGCGTTTGCTCTAGCTGGACGAGGAAAAGCAACGTATATCGCTCGGAATGAAGAATTCTTATTTTATAAATGGCGACGATGTAAAGCCAAAATCACCTTCGGAAAAAAACGATGATGAAGCCAGCATGGAATGTGATAACAATGATTTTAGTTTCCAGGAAACAAGTGGTGAAAGACCTAGTGGAGCTTCTCTGGTTCTTTCCCAAGTAGAATCAAGGGCTTCTATCCGTCCGCTTGAGGTTGACCTTGAAGACATTGAGGAGTCAGACCTTGACAACAATCACAATCATGAGAAATTACATGGAGCCGATAAAGATGAAAAGAGCAAAAGAAGGGAAAAACAAAAAGACAAGGAGGAAAGGTTGGCTATTTCTTGAGTTCCTGATTTGAAAGTTATATGATGCTATGTATTTGGTTTCAACCTGTGCTGAAATATCGAATTTTGTAGAGAGATAAAAATACAAGCTGCTGAAGGACGATTGCTGGAGAATCATGCTCCTGAGAATGCCGATGAGTTTGAGAAATTGGTTAGAAGCTCTCCAAATAGCAGCTTTGTCTGGATCAAATATATGGCGTTCATGCTTAGTTTGGCTGATATTGAGAAAGCCAGGTCAATTGCTGAGAGGTACATTTTCCTAACAACTCTATATAATTCAAGGAAATACATACCAATACAAGTTGAGAGCAGAAACTGTTTGTTGGGACATATAAATATTACTTGAGTTTTATAACCCACCTAGATCTAATACCTGCTTGGTAAAGCATTCATGTTTTACGTGTGATTGCTTCTGTATACATCTTGTTTATTCTGTCTAATACTAAATCTCTACTGAAGGGCCTTGAGGACTATAAATATTCGTGAAGAAGAAGAGAAGCTAAACATATGGGTTGCTTACTTCAATTTGGAAAACGAACATGGAAGTCCTCCAGAGGTAGATAAACGACTCGAGCAAAAGCTTTTTAGATTTTACCATTAATAGGCTTTATATATTGATATCTAACTCTCGTGTTTGTTTCTTATATACAGGAAGCTGTTAAGAAAGTGTTTGAAAGAGCCCTTCAATACTGTGACAAGAAGAAAGTTTACCTCGCCCTTTTGGGTGTGTACGAGAGAACAGAGCAATATAAATTGGCTGATAAACTTCTTGATGAGATGATCAAGAAGTTCAAGCAATCCTGCAAGGTACGTGCTGTTTGATCTTTATCTGCTGTTTGATCTTTATCTCTCGAAGCCAGGGTTGGTTTTTCGCTCTTTATAACATTTTTTTTAACTGATTGTGCTTTTCAGGTTTGGTTAAGGAAAGTACAAAGTTCTCTAAAGCAAAACGAGGAAGACATTCAGTCCATTGTGAATCGCGCCTTACTATGTCTTCCGCGCCATAAGCACATTAAATTCATTTCACAGACGGCTATTCTTGAGTTCAAATGCGGAGTTGCAGAAAGAGGGAGATCACTATTTGAAGGCGTTCTTAGAGAATACCCGAAAAGAACGGACTTGTGGAGTGTTTATCTTGACCAAGTTCGTTATATTCCGCTCCCACAAAACTTCTGTTTTATTGCCATCTTTGTAGCATTTTTAACTTATGATTGTTTTGTGTTGCGTACAGGAGATCCGGCTGGGAGAAGTAGATGTTATTAGATCTTTGTTCGAGAGAGCCATTAGCTTGAGCTTGCCTCCTAAGAAGATGAAGGTTTGCCATAGCCTTATTACTTCACCATAAAATCTCCTTTATAAAGTGTTTGATTTTTAACTATTTTGTGCTTTGTGATGTCAGTTTTTGTTTAAGAAGTACTTGGAATATGAGAAATCTGTTGATGATGAGGAGAGAGTCGAATACGTGAAGCAGAGGGCTATGGAGTATGCAGACAGTACCTTGGCTTGAGATTTTGTTGTAACAAAGCACCAATTTTTGTAAAATACTATATAATTTTGAGAAGCAGCAAACCATTACGGAATCTTCTATCGAGTTATGCAATATGTAGAACGACAATTTTGAGCTCCTGTTATGTTTTTAAAAATGTTAAGTTACTGAAATCATATAGAAAAATTAGTCTCTCTTTCCAAATCATTTTGGGAAATCATTTGAAAAATGATAAAGTTTACACATCCATTGAAATCATATTTTTCTCCTAATAATAGAAGTGGTAGCTTTTTTGCAAATTTCTAAATTTGTTCCTTTCGCACAAGAAAATGTCTATCGACCAAACACAGACCCAATAATCCGTAGCTTTCCATCAAGGCAAAACCAAGGTTTTATCACTTCAGGAAAACTGTGAATTAAATTTTATTGGTCAAGTAAGATACAACTTTGGGTAAAACTTTTAAAGACTTCCCTTTTGTTTTTTTTTTTGGTAAACAACTTCCCTTTTGTTGTGGGTATTATGAGCGATTTATACCATTAATTAATACACGTAACTAAATATTGTAATCCATAACGTTTTAGATTTTCCATAGATTCCTGATTAACCCTCACAAAAGAAGAAGATATATATAACAATGACTCTTCTTCTTCTTCATCCGAAAGCAATACAATATAGCCTTTTCACATAAAATAAATAAATACAACTGGAAACTAAACTATATTCCCTCCGTTCTTTTTTGTTTGATGTTTAAGGTTTCTACACACAAATTAAAAAATCATTTAATTTTTAATTTTTTCAAAACAAAACATGTTTTATCATCAATTCCAAAAAAAATCAACCAATAAAAAAACAAACTGCAGAATTTAAACAGTCAAAAACTCAAAATTACAATTAATTTTGCATAGAAAATTGAAAACATCAATCTAAACAAAACAAAAAAATCACGGTAAAACATCAATAAAAAAATAACGGAGGGAGTATGATGCAACAAAAAGCAAAACCTTACCCAATAATATTATAACAATTTGTTATGCACACACACAACAAACAACGGTAAACAAGTTTCGTGGGAGCCTCTCCTTCTCTTTGTTGCAATAACGCAACGAGAGCACGACAGGTTGATATTAATGTCGGGAACAAAATATTTGAGCAAAAAACATTATATTATACAAAAGAGAAGATTTTGGTTTAGTAAAAATTGCATTATAGTATGTCCCATTACTAAGACAATTAGACAAATAAGTCCCAATTCTCATTACCTCTTCACCACCACCACCACCAAAAATCCTCTTTCTCTCTCACTCTTTTACTCTGATTTCATCATCTCTCGTCTCCATTGAGTATTGAAGAAACCCTAAATACCCATTACTCTCTTCTTTTGTAAAATACTATATAATTTTGAGAACTTGTAACTTGTAAGAGTTGTGGAAACCATTACGTTTTACAATTATGAGCTTTTCTAAAATGAAAGTTTACTGAAATCTCTTAGATAAGGGAGTCACCTCTTTCCAAATCATTTTTACATCCATTGAAATCATATTTTTTCTACTGATAGAAGTTGTAGATATCTTGCAAGTTTCAAAATTTGTTCCTTCGCACAAAAAAGTGTATATCGACCAAACACAGAGCCAACAATCTATAAAAAAAAGGTCAAAAAGATCAAGCACGGTTTATCACTTCAATATTGTATCCCTCTGGTTTAACTTTAGTAATATAACTATTTGGTTATTGTTCATTATGTACACACAATGATACCCAGTCCTATCCATAAACCAATCCCCAGATCATTCATCAACTTCTATACATAGGGAAGTATGCTCCTCCACAAAATGTTGCAAAGAGAGAGAAAGAGGATTAGTCATTAGACTCGTTACCCTCAATAACTCAAGGCAGCTCCGGAGACTCTGGCTATTTTCCAATTCTTTGAATCCTATAAGCAATAATGACATTAAGTATTTACAATTCAACACTTAACTAGCACTCAATTTATAAATTCCATTGTAGTGGACTCAGTTACGCACCAGATCGAATCACTGAAACAATTAATCGTGGAACTGGCGGGCTTCAGCCTTGGGAAGAAAGGGGTCTGGGAACAAGATGAGCTAGTGCAAAGCGTAATGGACACGCTCGAGCAACTGTACAACTTGGTGTAGCATGAGAGGAGGAGAAGAATGTTGTTTTGAAGCTGTTTTTGACGTGCTTGGTGATGGTTGAGGTGTCGATAAAACCGACTCCTGCTGTCTATTTGTAAGCTCCAAAAACTGAGCAAGCATGTCACCGTCCAATATCTTCGTCGCTTGGGCCTGCAACATGTGAACAATTAATGTTTATACTAACAATAATCAATCAAGCAAGCTTTTTACGTGCATCCACCTCTCATTGCAGACGTCAAATCGTGAATTCAATTCTTCAAAACGATATTTAATCTCACATCTAGTGAAATTAAACTGGTGTTTTGGTTCACTTACTGGATTCTCTCGACCTCGGAATTCTTTATGATCATTCCCCAGAACAGGAGCAGTCAGAGGATGGACCACGAGCTTGGCTTGGACAGCTTCTAAGAGTTCGTATTCCTCCCTACAGAAATTTGTGATCAGTCATTGAGCTTACCATGGAGAATAAGGACAAACAGAACATGTGGTGCATCTTAGGGGTAACTAAAGTATAACATCAAATAAAAAAACTTGGTGGATAAGAAGACCGCGTCAATATTTTGCAAAAAAACACTAAATTTCCATGATACGCAGATAGATTGGCAACTAAATACCATAAATTAGCTAAGTCTTCAGTCAGATATTCAAATCATACCTGGAAATAGGAGCAAAGACGAATATACTTCCCAATAGCGTGCCAGCTATGATAGTGTCATCAGCTGCTTCAATGCTTTTACTAAGAGCATAACTACGCAGCACATCATCAGATGGAAGTTTGTAAATGTTGCAACCCTGTTAAGAAGGTAGGGACAATCAGTAACGATTTGAAATACAGATGTATATATATCTTATTGGTTAATTAGGTAACTGCAATGTCTAACAAGAGACTTGACTTGACTAACTTACGTACATTACTGCCATGCCAATTATATATTTCTCCATGACAATTCCTAGGATAGAAGTTTTACACTTATACTTGAACTAAGTAGTTTTTAAGGCAGTAACATACGTATTTCAAGAAGGTAAACAGCATAAGATTAAACTTGTTACAGTATTAGCACACACTAGGTGCACAAAAAGCAATTACGACAGCAGAATAGCAGTTATGCTCACTGCAAGTTTCGGAATTACCTTTTTGATAGCCATGGCTATCTCACCCATGTAATAAGCACAGTTTAGATTCAGGTTGGACTCCGGACTTGAATATTCTGGATCAGCACAAGGTATTATCAATTAGCATATGCTTCTGAATCATAACAACTAGCCTCTATTAAGAATATTTAACCCAAGGCTGTTCCATTACACCTCGACTAATCCTAAAAGTCCCACTATCAGGCAATCAATTTCAATGACAACACCCTCTTTCATATCTCAGGAAGCTTGTCTGTTTGCTTCATCAAAATGAAAGTCAAATTTTAGTTTGAGAGAAGTTAAGATGAAACCTATAGCAAAGTTGGACATTAAGGTTGCTTTAAGCTTTGAACTACGCTACATGTTCTACAGAATATTAAAGATGGTTGCATACTCCAACTGTGATAAGCTACTTAGCTGATACGGCACCTCTTATTTGGACACCATGTATCATTCACCTAATATCATAAATGCATCTACCATCTACAAGTTGACAGTTCCCATTAGAAAATGGTTCTGTATCTCACTGTCAAAAAGATCACAATTTTCTAACGTAAAAGAGAATTTTTCGATGAAATTTAAACCCTAAACTAAGGAAAAGCGAGAATAGAGTGAAATCTAAACAACCGAGAAAAGGGCAAGTGTTTCTTACCAAAGTCTGACTGATCTTTGCAAGACAGGATAGCTAAACTCCCCTTGCGATCAGATACAGCAACAGAATTGGCATCCATTAGAAAGCAATCCGCAACTAACCTCTGCGCTGGATCAGAATATACTTGGTGAAGTTTCTTCACATCCTTTAAATACATGAAAAAGAAAAGAATCTCAAATATTGATAGCCAAAATTATAAGCAAAACAAAGAAGATGGCTCATATAAAGACTATCAATGAAGAATAGTTTTTACTAGTAGGAAGTGACAACAGAACAAACCTCATGATAAGAATAAAATAGAACACCATCGCGACAATCTCCAACGACAATTCTAGTGAAGTATGTACGCAGAGATGTTATCATGAAACGAGTCCTTCCAACCGCAAACCTCTTCATTCTCTCAGGGCTATCGTTTGGAAAACCGCATACATAAAACTATGAAAGACCAGCATAATTGTTAGCAGATTAACATGCTAAACAATAGGTAACAAAACTATAAAGTGCCAAAGTGAGGCTTACAGCATTGCCAGCAGACGCCAGGAAGAAATGATCAAGGTATGGACAGATTGCTAGAACCATTCCCGGCCAAGTGGTTGCAGAGGCCAATCTTAACTGCCAGGTTTCAGCTTCATCAAGTTTGATTCCATCATAGCTGTTATCATCTGGACTGCTGCAGAGACTACTGTTTGATAGTTGTTCTGTTGTGTAATCACGAAAAGGTGATGTACGTTGGGAAGATGAACCAGCCTTTGAACAAATTGTCATTGAGCCACTATCCGAGTTTTGAGTGTGTTCTAAGCAGAGAATAATTAATCGTCCTTTTGTACTGCAAAACAGACATTCAAAAGTACAAACACAATAAGCAGAAATTTTATCTTACTTCGTCCAGTCATCACTTTCACTCTCTGGTCAAATTAGAAAGTGCCTGCAAATATTTTTTAGAAGAATTAGATTCCAAACCTTTCAGCTTCACCACTGGGTAGTATAGCAGGACCAGAAGACAAACTCGTCCCAACAACAAGGACCTGCTCGTTTCCCACACGTACAAGCACCATTGACTTTCCAGTTTCTCCAGGTTTGAGCTTATAGGATGACAACACTAACCCACTGAGCGGGTCCACGCAGCATATATCAGACGTACATGCATCATACAAATCAGTTCTCATCACAATCAATAATTTGCTTTCACTATGGTATATAACCTTCCGCGGAGTGCCTCCAAGGTGAAACTTTTGCGCATTAAGCCGTTTGCTGTGCACCATCTCCACCTATACAGAAAAAGAATATGCATCACACGACCATAGACTGAACAAAATAATAGCTCCAGCATAATCCCACAACCGTCCATCGTGAATAAGATTACTAAACGACAGATGCAAGAAATCAGTAAATACAGTTCCTCATTCTTCAGTAATTACATTTGCAGCTTTCAATTAAACTATATCAGAAAATTGAACATTGATCAATGGAAATTGCATCTATTTGTCCAAAGCATAGCACAATGGTCACTGAAAATCAAGAATTAAATTTGTAAATAGAATATATTTACCAGATGTAAACAGTTCTCTGCAACAAAAAGAATTCCTTGAGGGCATTCAGATGAGCATACAGGAGTTGCATGAGTTGAAGGTTGGAATGAGATGGAGGTATAAGAAAGGCTCTGTCGAGCTGTTTGTAACAACCATGGCCTGTCACTTAGAGCTATGATGTCTGCGTCCAGTGAATCACTGAGCGGAACAAGGAAAACAGGAGTGATGCCAATGCGTCGGGTGGCGATTAACAAAAGGTTGATGGGTAGATTGTCTTTTGCACCCGCAACAATGTCCATCTCTTCTTTACAGTGACTAATATAATCTGGACAGTTCAATCCGGATGAATGTGAAAAGGAAGGCCACTCAAAACGGAGCAGCATTCCATTTCTCAACCCAGAAAGGACATAAAGTTGATCAACTAACACGAGTCTTACATCTTGGGGAATACATCCACTGATAGCAGTTCCCATTGTATTTGTTAATGATACCAACCCAGAAGCAAGGACTTGAA
This sequence comes from Arabis alpina, assembly GCA_900128785.1. Classification (NCBI taxonomy): domain Eukaryota; kingdom Viridiplantae; phylum Streptophyta; class Magnoliopsida; order Brassicales; family Brassicaceae; genus Arabis; species Arabis alpina. The sequence continues at coordinate 6,676,192 of LT669790.1, read as the reverse complement.
CACCAACTCTATCTTTTGAGAACGAGAGGACCTCCACAGAAGGCTTATGTGTGCCAATCAAAAATGTATAGCCTCGCTCCATACCAGAAGGAATCGCAGCTTGACAACTATCATCCAGGGCAGAAGCACGACGTCTCTTTTTTCCAATATGTTTTTGAGGAATTGAGATGCAGGAAACTTCGTACTGCAATGTTACTCGCTGAATTTCAAAGATTTCACAGCATTGAGATGATAGTGATTTGACCCCAAGAATAGACAGGAAGCAAGGGTTAGACGTGGAGACAACTATCAAATTTTTACCTACTGCCCCCAAGCTGATACTGACATTTTCTGGAAACCAAGAGGAGCAAAATGGTAAAGAAACAGGTATACCATCAGAATGAGCATCCATGGTGGGCATGCATAGCCTTATAGCATCTCGGTGAATCTGAACCAACAACCCATCGGCAACAAGCCCACATGCCAAGGTGCAAACATCAGACTGGAAACCAACTAAATCAGTGACATCTTTAAAACTTAATCCAACTGATAAAACCCTGGTCTCCTCAACAAATGACAGGACAAGAAACGAATGGTAAACATCAGTAAGCTTCATTTTAACAGTCCAAGTACCAGTTATTCCTTGATAAACAGGTGCAGTTTTCAGAAGTTTTTCTACATTAATGCCACTACGAATAATTCTTAAAGAGCCTTCAGGCGTTACACCACAGCAAGCAAACATTTGGTCTTGTTTCTCATTCTGGTCATCCACAACCGAAAAATCCAGGATCGGAGCAATATTTTGTATGGAACTCATCCAATGTAGCTTCTCAGCTCCCAATTTGAAAACCGTTCCATCTGCCATTTCGGCGAACGTAGCTAGGAATCCACCTTCGACCCATAAAATCTCCTTGCATGGTAAACCTTTGTATAAACACTCTGATAAATTAACTCTAACCCCACCCTCTTCATAGATGAGTTGAAACATGAAAAATTCACCATCATCTAAGCAGATAATCATCCGGGGATTATGATTATTTGCCGGCTCCCAAGTCCATGAAGAGACATGCTTAGAACTCAACTTTCCGATGTCACTTTCAGTATCTATGAACATGGGATCATAATCCCTGAGCTCTAACAAAGCACATGCAGCAACATTAAAAAGACCCTCATCGTCTCCATCTTGTTCTCTACACGCCTCTTCATTACAATGTTCTTCCACTAATGAAGCAGGAAGATCTAAGGATGTCCTAAACAAACAGCAAGGATTTTGAGGATCTCTAAGATCCATTAAGAGCGCATCACCAATCCTGAACAGAAAGGCAAATCCAAAGGAGTGTGGAACTTCGACAATACTATGTGCTAAAGCCCCAGGTTCAGCATACTCTGATATTAAACATATTGATTCCTCTTTGACATTCCATCTAAACAAAACCAGCTCGTTCGTGAGAGACCCTTTCCTATACAATCAGAAAATACTGGGGTAAGCAACCCTGGGATGACAGACACTCATACGGAGCAAGCATAGTAACTGAAAACAAAGCTTATCAAATTGCATTTTATACCTATTTAAAACAACGGCAAGAACGGGATCATACTTCTTGGATTCATTTAAACCTCTAGTAATGAAACACATGCTCCAAATAGTACCAGATATTGCTTGTACAGAGCTAGCATTTCCTCCGTCTTCAGGAGGGTATAAGATCCTCTAAAAGTAAAGAAATTAAATATCCTTTTAGCAACTCTATTTATATCACTCATGACACGATTAAATGGTAAGCCTCCTGTCTACTGAAGTTACAAGATACTCTTGAAGTTAGTAAGAAAGCAATACCTGTTGAATAATATCACCCATAGACGATGTTGATAGGGAAAAGAGAGCAAAACGATCATGGTACGCACTGACAGCAAGATAGAGACCACTGCAATATGCATTACAGGAGTCAATATTACTCGTTGATATTCGAGATGTATATAAAAAAATTATGCTTTAACATTAAGGTTTGGCTTAGAAGCATGAACGTTCCAACGAATTCAGTTTTCCAGAAAATCCAATAGCGAGAACTTTGGCACTAGCCAAAATATATTTATAAAAAAAAACAGCTAGTAACCATTATTCTAAAAAGTAGTATCTAAAGTCATCAACAAAATCATATAAGTAATAAAATCATGGTTTACAGAAACTAGCATGCAAACTTGCCTGGTATCTACAGTGAGCATCCTTCCAAGTTCAATCCTTGAGTTACCTGGACTAGAAAGTTGAACATGCTGTATGGGCGAGAACCTACACCAACCAGAAGTAAATTGAGCAAGATAACATGAGGTCTTTGGGATAAATAAGAGTACATGGGATAAAGTTGAACATGTTGTATGGGTAGAAACCTGTGCATTTCATTGCTAAATGAGAGAAATGAGAGCTTTCCAGAATCAGAAAGAACAGCCAAAAGGTCTTTTCCCATCTGCAATAGATAACAGTTGGTTGACATATCAAATCATAGAGATCTCTATTCCTATTACAAAAGCTATGTTGTTATCCAAAAATCTTTTCACGAGCATAGTTCCTGATCACTAAAATAAACTATTCTGCGTCTAAATGAAAATTGCTTACCTGCAAACTATTTGAATATAGTTTACTACTCTGAGGTATGACAGCCAAATCCTTAATTGTTCCAAATACATTCTGTTCACACACCGATTCAACAATCCCGTCTTCACCAATAACCACCAATTCTATGCAGGTCTCCTGGTATGAGAAAAAATTACATTCTAGTTACTGATTAAGCAACAGGATTGTAATATAGCATTACCTAACACACACAAATTTCTCCACACTAACGCTTTTCCCAAAAACACAAAAAACCATCCTGAAGCCATGACACCTAATTCTTTAACTCATAGGATCTAACAAGTAACTAAATCATTTCAGTATCTACGATCCTACTAGGCAGATGCAACCATACTAAACAGAAAACTTTACAAATTCAGAAGGAAAAAAGTAAATTCAAGCTAGGACCAAAAAGTTCCTGAATTTATAACCCTAAACGAGAATCCTGCTCTACAAATAAGACTCCTGCTAAGTATACATCCATATCAAAACAAAAATCTGCGGTCTTCTATAACATCCTAATGCAAACTACCAAGTTGTAACCAAAAGAAAGCATACAAATTTCACTCTTTTCAAAATGCCCTCAACAGAAAAACCAGCTAAAAGTGAAAATTCTTGAGTGGGTATATCAACTTCACAAAATCTCAATCCCTAAAAGAGAGATATATTTTCAAACAAGAATCCAAATCCTAAAGAGTAACGATTAGAGGAAGAAGAGCAAACCCAGACCTTGCCGAAAACTATGTCGCGAGAGGAACGAGAGCGGAAGTAGCCACAAGCAACTTGGAGAACGACGCTGGGACGGAGGACGCACTTAGCGAGGTAATGATTTCCAGCGGAGGAAGGAGGAGAAGACGGAGGAGGGATAGGAGCAGCCGTGGCAGAAGATGATTGAGACTGAGCGGAAGATTCATCCTCCGGAGCCGCCATGATCAATCAAAGGAGTCGTGCTTTCTTCAATTTCTTTTTTATTAATCTCTCTGCTTCGCTCAAATCAAAGGGGAAAAATTTGCAGTGACACTGTTCGATATTAAAAAAGAAAGTTAATTTATATAATAATATTTACGGAAACGAATAAAATACTGTATATTTTCAATTGTCATCATTGTATACACCCTAATTTGTATGTGTATGTAGGAAATTGCAAATCAAAAAAGATATACCGGTTTTTGTGGTATAATGATTTCATGATTTGTATTAGTTGTATGTATAATTTGGGTAATATGCGCGAATAAGTCATATAGATAACAAAATACACATACAATTTTTTTTTCTTTTTTATCGTCTAAATTTTCATTAAACTGTGAACGAATAATACAAATAATTTCTTAATTCTTCTCTTAGTTAACATAATTTAACAAGCAAAATGGGATTTTTGAATTTTGATGTCCATAAGCGTATCACATAGGATATTGCCAAGATCCACATTATCGCCATATTAATGACAAAATACAGTCTGTACGATTATATATACACCATATGTACGCTATACAGTGAAGAATCGTACTGTTTTTTTCTACACAATCAAAAATACGGATAAAACTATATAGCCGTTTATACAGCGATAATATGGCCGTTTATACGGCCTATACGGATGTTATACGACCGTATAAACATTTTGTGGTCTTTTCAATAAATATTTTGATAAATGATCACACGGATGATCCATCCTGTCTGCATAAAGAATCTCTCGCCAAAAACTAATCTTCATACGCGATAGAACAGTTGTTACATGTTTGAAAAGTTATCATGGTACGAAAAATATCATTACTAAAATTCGCATGTCAAGTTCATCAAATCTTAGTATTGTACCTATGTGTTTGTCTAAATGGTAATATACGATCTAAAATATTGATAATCAAATCTACTAACTAAAAAGATTAGCAAATAAATTTTTCTCAAAAAAAAAGATTAGCAAAGAAAGACATTTTTTACTCTATATTCTCTAAATAAAATCACTTGAAGTATCTACTAATCTATCTATGTTGTACAAAATACAAAATGTTGTAAGAAAGGAAAAAATCAAGAGAGAGTATAGAGAGAGGCGACCAAGTTGTGGTAGAAGGAGAGAGACCCGTTTATTGCGCCAAAACCAAAGGTCTTTCTCTCTTTCTTCTTCCTTCTTTTGTTTTGTTCATAATCTTGATCTCGCCGTCTGATTTCCTTTCAGGCTTTGTTACTTCCTTCTCCGATTTACCCTTGTTTGTTTTAGACACGACCAATTCAAGGGTACATTTTCTTCTTTTAAATTCATCTTTTTTTCATCAATCAAACAGTTGAATTCGCTTGTAATCTGACTAAATTTCGAAACTTTATGCTATGAATCCGTATCATCTGTGAATTCCTGGATCGTGAAGCTGTGATCGGTTTTAAATGTAGAAACTTTGATTTTTAGGATGTTTATGGAGTTCAATGATCTGGAAATTCTTGTTCTTCAATTTGTGTTTTGCAGACGATTCCTGATAGAGCAATGGATCCTCCTGTGGCAGATCTTGAGACAATCGAAGATCAGAAAGAAGGAGGACCTTCTATTCACTGTGATCTTTACGATACAGAAGTAGTTCACAAGATTGCTCAAGTTTTTCTCCCTGGTTTAGCCACTGCTTGTGTTGATAACACCACCGGTGACATCTTCAGGAGTCCAGGTTCTGTAGCTGCTGATATCCGTAAAGAAATGATCGATTATATGACTCGTAGAAGCGAAACCTTTGTCGCTGAACACATTGTTCTTCAAGGTGGTTCTGAGATTGAATCTTCTCATGATCCTTTTGACATTGTATCTGATTTCATCGATGATTTCGCTACTTCTAAGAGGAACTTGTTTAGTCGGGTTTCGGGTTGGATGCTTAGCGAAAGGAGAGAAGATAACATCGATGATTTTGCGCAGGAGATGGAGATAAGTGGGTTTTGGTTGACGGATCATAGAGAAGGAATAGCTCAGACGTTGCTTAAAAACGTTGATTTTAAAAACAGTGCTCATTGTGAGATGAAGTTTCATACGGAAGGAGAGCTCGCTGAGCATGCCTTGAGTTGCGGGTATAGGACGATGAACTGTGAGAACGAGGGTTGCAATGCGGTGTTCTGCGCGAATCAGTTGGAGAATCATGATTCGGTTTGCCCGTTTAAGATAATTCTGTGTGAGCAAAACTGCTCAGAGAGAATCATGAGACGTGAAATGGATAGGCATTGTATTACCGTGTGTCCTATGAAACTTGTGAACTGTCCGTTTCATGTTGTTGGTTGTTTATCTGATGTACATCAATGTGAGATCCAACAACATCATACGGAGAATGTAAGCTCTCATTTGATGTACATTCTCCGGAGTATTTACAAGGAAGCATCTCCGGATGATCTCAAACCCCGGGCTGAACAGATACAGCAGGTGAAATATCCGGGAATAATATTGTTTCGATTTCAATCTTTATGATCTAAATTGCTTGAGCTCTACTTAGTGTAGCTTTAACATGACTTATTCCTTATAACTTTTTGTGGTATGTTGCAGTTGACTACTCGGTTATCTGAAGCTCGGAATGCAAGATCACTAACGAATCTGGTCAAGGAAATTGATGCAAAGCTGGGGCCTTTAGTAATCAAACCAAAGAATGTTACTGACTCGGAGTCCGATGAACCTGAAAGTACTGAAAAGAAAGCTTTAGAAGAAGCTGAGATCAAAGAAAAACCGGAGACGAGTAACTTAAAAGTTGGTACATTGGAGCAAACTGCGAGGGAAGCTCCAAAAGATGAAGTGGTTTCAAAAGAAGCAGAGGTTTTAGTAGATAAGGCAATGGTGGCAGAAGCTGTAGAGAAAGTTTCAGAAGCTGAGATAGCAGAGAATGTGAACGAAGAAGGCGAATTAAAAGCTCAAAAGCTTTTAGAAATCGGAGAGTTCATCAAAGAAGGAGACAACAACAACACTGCAGATGATTTGTCAAAGAGAACTGAAACCAAAGCTCCAGAAGTTATAGTCATGGATGAAGATAGAGAAGAAGAGGAGAGTCCAGATACAAAACACTCAAGAACAACTGAAACCAGAGGTTTAGAGATTGAAGTCAATGAAGAGAATACAAAGAAATCCACTGAAACCGAAGCTCCATCAAGACTAGTAATGGACAAGGAGGAGGAAGATGAAGAAGGCAGAGAGACAATGAAATCAAATGCCAGTACTACTGAGGAAGCTGAAGCATTGTCAAAGAGCAAAGAAGGTTTTTCTATAACACAAACTGAAACAGTACCCAATATGTCTTAACATCTTTTGTTTGCAACTTCAACATACAGTGTGTGTTTTTTTTACACCTTTTAACAAAGTGTTTGTTTGTTTTTGTCTATCTGAAAATATTAATCCAATTTTGTATTTACTACGTTATCTCTTTCTTTTTTCAATACTTCATCAATCAAATCGATTGATATGCTTGTAAGCTACTACAATGGACCTTTTTAGTCAAATTAAAAGTTGTAGGCTTATACGTACATATTTAAGAATAAAGGGACCAGATTCCAAAAGTACACATCTTCTATGGTTGGTCGATACAGAAGAAGCAAAAAAACAAGTTCCTTGAGCAAATGAAAGTAGCAGAGTAAGAGTTTGTGTAGCAACAATGGAGCTCTCGATCTCGCAATCGCCGTGTGTTCGGTTCTCGCCTCAAGCTTCTCATCATCAACAGTCTTCGATGCTTTTATCGGGGAAGTTCTTAAACCGCACGAGAAATGTTGGCTTCACGAGCTTATCAACTTCGAGAATGCGGTCCAAATTTGTTTCAACTAATTACAGAAAAATCTCGATCCGGGTATGTTATTTTAGCTTTCTATATGGTTCACAAGTATATTAGCCGTTGCATTGACTTGAGTCAAGATGTGAGAACTAAGAGATTCCTCAAGTTTGAAGATTTCTAGAGTTTGTCTATATTCAATTAGCTAAGGAAGCTTTTTGAGCTACAAGACTTGCAATTTAGGATAGTCAATTGCATTATTATTGTGCAACGATCAATAATAGAGAAGATCTTGGCTTGGTTCCTATATATTTATTGTGCTAGAAGGGTACCTCTAGCTTCCATAATCAATTAGTTAAAAACAAAGTTTGATCATTTAGGTTGACCCTTGAAACCTGTGAATGTTTGTGGTAGAAGTCTAGTGTTCTTTATTCGTTTGAACAACATCTTATGTAGCTTCTCTAAGACTTGTTCATTTGTATACTATTACTATTCAGTTTTGATTTAACATTACTCTTGTATTTTGAATGCTCTTTTCATTGACACTCACAAAAGTAGATACTATGTGAATCAGGCAAGTTCGCAGGTTGGTTCTGCTGGGTCTGATCCAATTCTGGATAGAATTGCGCATTTCCAAAATGCTTGCTGGAGATTTCTTAGGCCCCATACAATCCGTGGAACAGCTTTAGGATCCACGTTAGTATTTTCTTGCATATTGATTTATAAGGTACTTCAGTTTCCTTGGTCTCATTAAGCTTGATCTGTAACTTTTTTTTAATGGCAGTGCGTTGGTGGCAAGAGCTTTGATAGAGAACACTCATCTGATAAAATGGAGTCTCGTACTTAAAGCACTTTCAGGTCTTCTTGCTCTCATATGTGGGAATGGTTATATAGTTGGCATCAATCAGATCTACGACATTGGAATTGACAAGTATGTGGCACCATTAGATGTAGATCGTCACTATTATTATTTAATGTATCACCACTCTGAAGCAGCATGTTCCAATGATTTTAAGCTAACTATCAAAGCTCTTCATTAATGTGCATCTACAACATTCATTATTTTGGAATCTTAAGTCTTGAGAAAAAAGATGAACTGTTATTAGATTCTGTATTGTTTGCTTCCTGAAATATTATCGGTCAGCTCATATATTAGCCTTTTCTTAAGTTTAAGCTTCTGAAGCATCTTGTGTGCAATGTTTTACTTCTTACCACTACATTTGAATCATTATACCATTTAAATTTGAAATATTTGTTTTGCAGAGTGAACAAACCATACTTGCCCATAGCAGCGGGAGATCTCAGTGTGCAGTCTGCTTGGTTATTGGTGATAGTTTTTGCAATTGCAGGGCTTTCAGTTGTCGGGTTCAACTTTGGTCCATTCATTACATGCCTCTACACTCTTGGCCTTTTTCTAGGAACCATTTATTCTGTTCCACCATTTAGAATGAAAAGATTTCCAGTTGCAGCATTTCTTATTATTGCCACGGTAAAGGCTGTTTTATGCTTCTCAATCTAATAATTCAACTATCACCATACGTGATATTTATGTTGCTTGGAACTTTGAAATGGCATTTAAAAACATGTCTTGTGCATTGACATTTCTTTATCAGGTACGAGGATTCCTTCTTAATTTTGGTGTGTACCATGCTACAAGAGCTGCTCTTGGACTTCCGTTTCAGTGGAGGTTAGTATGCATGTTTGTATGAACACAATTCTAAAACATGTGATAGACCAATTGTTCTCTGATTTCATCATAATACAACGGAGGACATATATATTACTCAACTCTCTATTCAAAATTGCAGTGCACCAGTGGCTTTCATCACGTCTTTTGTGACACTGTTTGCTCTTGTCATTGCTATCACAAAAGATCTTCCTGACGTTGAAGGAGATCGCAAGTAAGTAATTTCACATACCATTTCCTTTCCGCTCTTCGGCTCAGCCATCCTTTTTTACTATCCAGGCGTCTTTCCAAAACGTATATATAGTCCTGAGCTGAACAACTGCATTTGACATATTACACTTATGCGTTTGTTGGAGCATGCGTAGTTAATCAACCTTGTTCCTTCGATTGATGAATAGGTTTCAAATATCAACTCTAGCAACAAAGCTTGGAGTGAGGAATATTGCATTTCTCGGTTCTGGACTTCTGCTAGTAAACTATATTTCTGCCATATCACTAGCTTTTTACATGCCTCAGGTGAACACATCTCCGTCCAGTTTCGCATCAACTCTTTCAATTAATCTAACCATGAACACAATTGCTACATTTATCAGCTTGATAACTTGTTCTGCAATATTATCACTTTCCCGGTATGCAAGCTTTGAAACACCAGCTCTCTATGCTTTAACATTTTACAGGTTTTCAGAGGTATCGTGATGATTCCTGCGCATATGATCCTGGCTTCATGCTTGATTTTCCAGGTAATGCATATGCATCCCGAAATAGTCTTAGTTATCTTTCATAGTATGGTCAGCCTGAGATAATGTCCCAAAACTTCATAACTACATGCTTCATTTTTAACTGCCATATTTCTAATATCACTGTTGTTAAACTTTTGTAGACATGGGTACTAGAAAAAGCAAACTACACAAAGGTAAAACATCAACTTTGTATCACGAAAAATGATTTCGGAAGATAATAATGGGAATGATCAATGGAGTGTGTATATCTAATGGAGTTTATAAACTTTTTGATTATTGCAGGAAGCTATCGCAGGATATTACCGGTTTATATGGAATCTCTTCTACGCAGAGTATCTATTATTCCCCTTCTTCTAGCTTTCATGATAAACATTTGCAATTTTCTTTGTAGCTTGGAGTCAAAATCACTTTGTTCATGTACATACCATTATATTGTCCTTCTTGAATTTTCATGTCTTGCAATAATCATGCTTGTACCAATGCAAAAACACCAGCTTCTTGAGTTTGATAATCACTAATCCGGTTAAACCGTAAAAGAACAATAAATCAAAACCAAAATGTTTGACTTGTGAAAAATCTCACTCATAATAAAAAAAATTAATTTCAACTAAAATGTATTTTATGCTCCACTGGACCACTGTATATGGTTTTAATTTCATCTGTACCAACAAACCGGTTAAACCCGGTAAACCCTAATTCTGACCTGTATATAAAAGAGTACCATTAGGGTTTTTGTTCGTCCTCTAAGAACGTTTACTTCCTCACTGCCGTCGTCTCTCTAATTCGCGCGACGCTTATCGACTGTCACAGCTATGGCTACAGTCGCTGAAGTTGACGCTGAGATGCAGCAGCAGCTTACCAACGAGGTCAAGCTCTTCAATCGCTGGACTTATGAAGACGTTTCGGTAAATTTCCTCAACGACTCAATCTCTTAATTTTGGTTTTTTGAAACCATTTCTGGTCTCTCGTTTAGTTTCTGCTGCTTAAACCTGGGTTGCTTGGTTGCTTGGAATCTAGACTTTTTTTCATATGCAATTTTCTCTTTAGGTTTCATGGTTTATTTACACTGATTATGATAGTACAATCACATTGGCTTCATTGTATAAGCTCAGATCAAAATGATACTCCTTGCTAGTGTTTCCAAAGACGTTTTGCTCTTGCTTGTCATTTCTAGCATTGCTCTATTGCTTCGGTGGTAACTCTATCTTGAGTCTATAGAATCTTCACATTGAGCTCAGTAGCTTAGTTTCAGGAATCTTACATGATGCTAGATTCTTTTGTTTTGTCATTTTGTCATTTAGAATAATGAAGATTGGAGCTTTATTTTGGTGTTATGAGGTGTGGTTCTTAGTGTTGTATGTAACAATTGTGTTTCGGATTTTCGTTGCCCGTAGGTCACAGACATCAGTCTTGTTGATTACATTGGAGTTCAGGCAGCTAAGCATGCGACATTTGTCCCACACACTGCTGGAAGATACTCTGTGAAGAGATTCAGGAAAGCTCAATGCCCAATTGTTGAGAGGCTAACTAACTCTCTCATGATGCACGGGAGGAACAACGGTAAGAAGTTGATGGCGGTTAATATCATTAAGCATGCCATGGAGATTATCCACCTCTTGTCTGATCAAAACCCGATTCAGATCATCATTGACGCCATTGTCAACAGGTACTGTCCCAGCTTGGGATTTGCAATGTAGCTGATCATATTGTTGCGCCAATGTTGTTTGTCCTCATGATTGTTTTCATTTGTTGCTTGATCCAGTGGTCCACGTGAAGATGCAACCAGAATTGGATCTGCTGGTGTTGTTAGGAGACAAGCCGTTGATATCTCTCCTCTAAGACGTGTTAACCAGGCTATCTTCTTGCTTACCACCGGTGCTCGTGAGGCTGCTTTCAGAAACATCAAAACTATTGCTGAGTGCCTTGCTGATGAATTGATCAACGCAGCCAAGGGCTCGTCCAACAGGTGAACACACTCTACATTACCATTAATCTTTTGAACATCTTCACTATGGTTCATGTGTATTATTAGTATGCTTAATGATCATTCCTTATCTGTTGCAGCTACGCCATCAAAAAGAAGGATGAGATTGAGAGAGTTGCCAAGGCCAATCGTTAAGGAGTTTCCTTTGGACCTGATGGTTATAATCTTATCAATGAATTGTCTGTTTCATTTAGATTGGAATATGTTTCATATGTTTTGCTCTTTTGTTTTATGTAGTTTATTTAGTCTGAACTACTTTGAATAGATAAATTTTGACGTTTAATCTGCTTTGCATCAGTTTTCAAATTTCTATTGTTCAAGGAAAGGTGGGAAAAATAAGCAAACATGAAGCTAGAATTATAAAATGTTCGCCAGTGATTTCTAAGTAGTTGTCACGAAACTCTGTTTTATAATGTCTACTTCTAAACATTAGTGGAAGTGTTTCTTCAATCAATCAATGAAACACTCTCTGTTAGTTCCAAAAATGGTTTCGATTGCAAAGATTCAAAATTTGATCGACAAAATGCCTTAATGTTTAGAAATTAAAAGTTCGATTATATGATTAGAAGGCCAAATACAATAATAGGTGCACACAAGCGACATACTACAAGTCATTACTTCGTTATTCGACTGAACTTATATATCATTTACGTTACTCTTCAAACACACATTTTGCTTAATATGTTACTAATCATACAAGCCAAACATTTTCAGACACGCACGTACGTAGACACCAAACACTCTTTATAGTAAGCATTCGACCCAAACATGTAGACCTTGTTGTTATTTAAGTCATCTCCTTTGGTGGCTTCACAATAAGGATGGGACAATTGACGTGATGAGCACAGTAATCGCTAACACTCCCAAGAAACGCTCTGTCAAAAGCAAACAAATCAAGAAGCGGTCAGAAAATTTTGAGTTTGGTTTTAAAAGAAAGCAAAGTGAAAAATATGTATAATACCTTTTGATCTTGCCAAGGCCACGACTACCCACAACGAGAAGGTCAACATGCATTTGCTCCGCTACCTCGCAAATCATGTCCTTTGTATCGCCTTCGACCACTAGAGTTTCAGTACGTATCTGCATTTGACACAAGATTCAATCATAGATATTCCACTAGAATATATAAATCCATTGATAATATTCATCGTTATTCAATACTTGCAACAAAAAGGATCATATAATAAATAAAGATTGAAGCTTAATTAACCTGTTTGGCTCGGCACATTTGGAGTGCACGAGCGAGAAGTGCTGCAGAGGCCTCTTGCTGTGCTTTTTTCACTGACTCTCTCATATTCGTAGATGCATACACAGCTGCTTTATGTACATCAGATCACAAAACCAAGTTACTCACCATAACATACATATATGAGAATTTAAAATGTATAGTCAATCCTAACTTAATATGATAAATATCAAGAATTTCTATATACGTGTCTACTGATCCATTACAAATCATATGTTGGAAGCCATGAAATAATTTATAGATTAACATATAGGATTTGAATGATAACATAACAACAACTCCATAGTAGACCGTTCTTGGCAAACACTGGACAATAGGCTACTATCTTTTCATGAATTATGTTTGAAACAGAGCTGCTCTGCTCCACTAAATATAAAAATTTATAAATAATAAACGAAAACCACACTAATCAATTTAATATGTTGTAAGTTGTAACCATTCAAAACCACAAAAATCTATATTCCCCCATACATTTAAGATTAAATTCCAACTAAAATTGGATGAAAGATTGATAAAAGAAAGATCAATGGACCGACCTGTGGCACCACCCGGACCAGCCGGAAAGGCAGCAAAATGTTGGAAGGGAGGCTGTACATGAACCACCGTGAGCAAGCCACCTTCCGCCTCAGCCGCCTCAGTGGTCATAAGAAGGCTAGAGAAATGGTCAATGACCCATTGGAGAGCATAAAAGCTCGAATCACTCTCATCGATCGCAACCATCATTCTCTTCGTGATCACTTCTGGTGCTTCGGCCTCTGTCGTTGTCTCTGGCTGCTTCTCCGCCATCGTTGTTTCCATCGCCGCCGTTGCTTGATCGTCCGTCATTGATATTCACTTGATAGTTTTTTTAATATTATAATATGATGTGATGATCAAACTTTGTTTCATTTGCAATGCATTTTATATTGCATGTAAAGGATGATACGTCTCAAAATAAAGAGGACAAGTGGCATGCATGGTTGAGATTGTAACGTGCAATTGGATATTCACGCCTTTATTGTTTTTATTTTATTTGGTGGCATGCATTTCATTTGCTAAAGGTATATAAAAGCTGTGTGCGATATGTTTTAGTGGTTTTGTCTTTGTTTGCTTATATGGTTTTGCTTTGATCGTGGCTATCTTTATCTTGATCCTATTACTTTTAATGAAACGCCCACTCAACATAAAGAAAAAGGAAAATAAAGAAGCAGAAAGAAAATTTTAGTTGAATTTGAAGTGATCGAAAAGAAATGATATATCTACCTTTTAAAATGTAATAGTTAATTGGATATCCTATTAACGGCATAAAATTCTTCTGAATACATCATTATACTTAACGCCTTTTAAAATTAACCACTTATAATGAATAAAAATCAGATACAGCTCCATTTGCTGAATGGACAAAAACCAAAACAAATATTCCACTACTGAGGACTGAGTGAAATCATTATTTCATTAACAATTAAACATCCATTTTTTTAAATTCCATTCAGGATTATTCATATTATTCATAATATCCCTTTGAATAATTACTACTTGCAGCCTAAGCTGAAATATCGTTTGTTCAAAGTAGATTTTGTTTCTCTAAGTGTCACAAATTCTCTGAATACATTCACTAAACGGTTGATCAGTTCTGATGTTGACCTATTCTCCATCTAAATGACTTATTATTCTTTGGATACTTTAACTTGATATTTAAGTTTAAGTACGAGATTTTTGTAAATATGTAGCTGGGAAAATATTGCATCAGAACTAAAATGTTCGTTTCTCAATCTAATTGTTCGATTAGTTTAAACTTTAACATCATCTAAAATCTAACTCTCTTTACTATTTCCTTATAAAAATTGAGAAAAAAACAAGTCATGACCTGATTTTCTTTGAATTGATATTTTCATATTTGTATAGAGGCATAGTGATTTTGGTTAAGAACCAAAATGAAAGTTCAAATTTTAAAATATATAATTGGAGTTTAATATATAGATCGTTAATCAATTCATATCAATTTTTCTTTTTAAAATTGACACTTGAATCATTACTAACGCTTTTTAGTGAGTTTCTATTTCTTGAATTAGCTTAAAATCAAGGTTTGGTTACCACAAAAAGAAGGTAAAAAGTGAAGAAAATAAAGAAAATGAGAAAAGCGATATTGATATGATAACATACAAAGTTTCTACTCATTTTACAAAAAAGAAGGAGCTTCTATTCCAACCACATAAGAACAAAAGTCCATAGCTCATGATAATCCATAACACATTATCCGAATATATATACTGATAAAATGGTTTGAATAATTATGATTGTTGTAGTTAATATGATTACTTATAGTATATATACGCCTATAATGCTAGTGTAGTCAATATGTTCGAAATCTGTACAAAATGGTCAATAGTGAAAAAAATTTACTGAAAATAAACACTAGTAGTGGTTGTTTACTCTCTGGAAAAAAAAACCTCAATAGTTAGAATTTATAAATTAAATTTTGCTGGAAAATACAATTTGGACCAGTTATATTTAGAGAAAAAATGGGTTGACCAGATCTAAATTATGTTAAAACACTCTAAAATGGTATACTCTAGATGTAGTTTGAACATTTAGGAAGAACACAAAAATATTTTAAAATTTGGATAAATCAAGAATTTTGAACGATCATAATAGACAAATACAAAATTAATAAATTGTAGTTGATGTATACGGAACGCACCAAAGGCAAAATGTTACTATTTAAAAATAAATTTGTTTTTCCTTGCAAATCATATTCATAAAATCGAGTATTTAATTGATAATCTGATTGTAATCAAGTAATATCATATAATCATTTATCATCTTTTGATTGAATAAGTAAAGACTAAATAGCAGAAATCGATAATTATTATAAGATTTAGATAATATCAGTAAATCACGAATAAAGACAGATAAGTTAATATACAATAATTATGATATGGATCAATAGTTCAAATATATTTGTTGATAGACCAATCATAGTCTTGGTAAACTATGTGAACATAACCTCCTCTATCACCAAGAAGATGAGTTAAAAGACCTGCTTTGTTTGCATCTATGTAACTCATTATCCACTTCAACATTTTCTTCTCTTCGTTGAAATCCTCTTTATACCTACATTTAATTACCACAAAAAAACATATAAATGCTTTAAAATGTAATTGTAAAATTAAGAAGTCTTTGATAACTACTAGAGATTTGTTAACATATAAATTTCACTAGGTCTTGTTATTCAACTTTAAATGTAAAAGTTATTGTAAAGAATAGAATCATTTACCACTTGATGATTCTGGATATATGAATGGTTCTCTTGTCCAAGACAACCTCAATTCCACCGTTTTGAAAAAACTCTCTAGCTGCTCGTTTTAGCTCAGCTTCAACTCCTTCCGGTGTAAAAAACCGCACCACTGGACTTGACTTGGTTCCATCGCAAAGCCCGAAATGTACTAGTGGATTCAGTTTTTGAAAACCAAGCTACCATTAAAAAAACGGCAGTATTAGGCCACAAAACAAAACCATATGTATATCTATTACTTATGGTCTCCTAGTCTTAGTATTGACCAAATTATTTAGATTCGAAAATCGGATCCGTTGTTCACTCCAAATTTTTATATGTTCTATAGGCCCGAATAACAAAATTTTGGATCCATCGAGTTTATATTATATGATAGAAGTTATTTGTAAAGAAATTTTTTAGATGTTTTTAAGTAATAGGTCAAAGTTAAAGTTATAACAAAATATATGTTTTAGTTTACCTCGTGCCATGTATTACCACCGTTCATAAACGGTCTAATAAATGGATAGGACGGCCTGCGACCGCCTCGAAGAATGTCGTTTCTTATGGAACTAAGAGAGTACGAATAGCCTCCAACTATGTACTGAAAATCTGTAAAGAAGGACCTTCTTGCGATCATTCCCTCGGGACGTCCGATTCTGATCAAAGCATGGATCACCATTGCGTTGTACAAGTTCAAGAAAAATGCTAACTTCTCCTCTTTTGATAGTTCGAGGAGATTCGAACGGTGAAGGTCTTGAGCCATATTCAAGTACCTTCGTAAAGCATAACCAAGTCATATATAGGATTAGTTAGTGTCGATATAGATGGTATAAATATATGAAGTAGATTACTTCATTACGGTTCTTCTAGTTTTATTTTGTCTTTATCCGAAAAACGAAAACCAGAACTTAACCTTAATATATAACAAAGATGAGAAAGTCAACAAGTAGATTTTATTTTTGAAAAGTCAAGAAAAATACAACATGATAGAAAAATGAAAAACCAAACCAAAAGTTTTGTTTTCACATTATTTAGACTTTGTTTTTAAATCTTTGATAGTAAAAACCCCATTATCTACAAAATCTAGACTGAACACTCTTAAATTCTGGTTACTATAGTTTCTAATCCTACAAATTCAGACCAAAGTATGGTTTGGACACTCTTAGATCACAATGTAGAATATGTAGTTAATAAATATTATAACTCAAAACAAAATTGTACCTTCGGAATTCCTCGCTTTGGCTGATACTCATGTAATCAACACGAGAATGATCATCAGACGAATAAGCCTCTAGAATAGCAGTCATGATTTTGAATAGCTTCTCCCCAACCATAGCTGCATTTTGCGGCTCCATGTCGTTAGCAGAACCTCTAAAATTATAACATTTTGAAATAAATGGCTCGTGCTCTAGGAAACGGTAGTAATGATTCCCATCTTCAAATTCATTTTCCCTACAAAAAATCCACTAAATCAAGAAGAGTATATATATTTATGTAACAAAAGAGAAAGGAAGAAGATTTTATGTACCCAAAAAAGACATGGTGAATAAAATGTTTATTCGCTAGTCTCCTGCCAATTTCGACTGCCTACACATAACAAAAGACACTAAATGTTAAACTCAATCTTACATCCTATGCAATTATTTATATTTAAACTATTATAATGTATGTTATAAACAAAATAATGTTTTATTTTAGTGATGAAAAAGTAATGAAAATATTCTTAGATTCGATTTATAACCAAATTTTGATTTTTTGGACCTACGACTATAGGGTGCGTAACACACGATTACAAATTTCAAAAACTCACACGTACGGTACGTACCTTCTTCCTCCCACAATCCAAATGCTCAATGAGTATCTCAACCATCTCTTCACCGGAGAAACAATTCTTAACGATCTTCATCTTCATCAACCGATCTTTAATCGGTAACCTCTGTCTCAGAACCCTAACGAAACTCATCATCTCATCTTCCACAACATCCTTACCAATCTCTTCGTCGTCGAATCCATACATCACCGGAGCCGGAGCATCACCACAACATTTCTCCGTAAGCAATTCTTTAATCCTCCGATCGAATTCGCCGCTGTTTCGTAACGAATTCAACGCCATTAATCCACCGAAATGTTTCTCGTTGAAGAAAATCTGAGGGACTTGAGAATTCCCTGTTCTTTGAATCAGCTCTGTTTCTCTCTCTGTGTATACATCGATGTTGATTTCCGAGAAATCGAATCCTCGTTCTCGGAGGAATAATCGTACCGCGGTGGAATCTCTGCAATTAGATCTGGAGAAGAAAGTGATTCTACCTTTGATTTGAGTGATGTCTTCTTCGGTTTTTAGCTTCACGAGGATTTTGACTCCAGAGATTTCGAATTCGGTTACGTCGGGTGGTTTCGAATCGTTTGAAAACGAGAGATGTTTCGAAATCGCGTTACCGCTTTGGCGGATGAGTTTCATTACATCGACGACGGTGGATTTCTCCGGGGAGGATTTGAGCGAGTTACGCGGCGGAGCTAGTTTCGGAAGTTGTGGATGCGGTGTGAGACATCGATCGTCGTCGATTGAGATTTGTTTCATCGGAATTTGAGATTTTGTTGAATCGTTGGGAGTATGGTTGTTTGGTGTGGCGGGATTTAGGTGATTATTACTGCTCGAGTTTGAATTTGAATATGGAGAAGTAATAATATCTGAAGAGATTGTGAATCTTTCGAGACCTTCATTATCGATGATACTGTTGGTGAGTTTCGCAATGTTTCTCGGATTTTCTCGAGAAAAATCACATTCCTTATTGATATTCATCTCTGTAGTTTCTTCTATGTCATGTAACCAAAACAAAATGGAAATGAATAAATATAAAACAAAATGGAAATGAATTTAGGAAAGATTAGAATAAGCGATTTTGGTAAGTGTGAAATAATTAGTTTCATAGTCAAATTATATCTCTCATTTATGAACTTGTCAAAATTTCATTATAATGTAGTTTACTAATTAGTACCTTTTTTTTGTTGACTAATCACGCGTTAGTTAAGAGGATTTGTACCGAAATAGACCAAACCAAATGAAATCCTCCCAACCCTGGTTGAACTACATGCTGATTGGTAGATAGACTTTAAATTCTCTCTAAGGAAAATTAATTTTTTTAACATAAAGTTTGAATATTACTAAATTGCACTTTTTTGTTATAACTTTAACAAATTTTCTTTAAGTTTCTCACATCCCAAATGTTGTTTTATTAGACTTGTTATGTTTTTTTTGCTAAAGCCAATAATACTGTACACGGCTTTTAAATTTTTGAAAAAGTCATAACCATTAATCAATTTTAACCCAAGGTTTGCATAGTCCTAAGTCTTAACCAATTAATCTCACAAATATATTTCCTACCAAAAAAGGTCAGAACTGAACTCGTTCCAACCGAACAAACCACGTAAGTAATACGAAAACCCTCTCTAACAATGTTTTAAGCATTCTCTTACAAGATTTATTTTTCAAATTCGATTTAAAACTCTGATCACTTTTCTAAACTCAGCCTAACATTTCCCTGTATATGATCACACAGAGAAGTGTTTGTTTTCAAAGTAGGAATACTAAGGAGGAGCCATTACAAGGACTTAAAGTACGAAACAAATAAATGTACATAGGAATTCGGTTAAATTGTAAACAATAAAGATATATCTTCCTAGAGTACCACCATAAAATGATAGGCTCGTCTTTCCCATAATATGATGCATAAATGTTTGTACTCGATGTGCATTGGAATCATCAGTGAAGTTAAAAGCCCATGCCAATAAAACAAGGGGATGGTACTAAAATCCTTGTCAAGACAAGAAGCATATAATATTGATTTTCATATATCATTACCAGTTCGAGAAAATGAAGACAACTGAAATATCAAAGGATGATTGAAAAAAAGCATGCTTGATGCTTATTGTAGTCTTGTAGACCAACTAAGAGAGACGAGTGCAAGTAATAGGTACACTATTGGTCGAAACGAAACAGTGATAACCGACATAAGTTTTGGATATATTTTAAAATTGAAGTTTTTGGTTTTTGTTTTCTTTCATTTTTTTTAATTTATTTTGGTAATAATTTTAAAGATATTATTTACCTATTTTCTTCTTCGATTGATTTGTTTGTATGATTTTGGACTAATTAAAACTAATTGAATATTCTTAATTATAGTGTTCTATAATTATATAAATAAAGTATGCTTTTTCTTTTAATTAATAACATTGTAACCAAATTCCTGATTTACATTATATTCTTTCTAAAATACTCCAAAACTTATAAAAATGAATGAGGATTGAGGAGGGGTATTTTTTTTTACTATTTTTAGGAGAATATTATCAAAAAATTAAAGTAATGTGATAGGATTGTATTTATAAAAAATCTTAGCATTAATGTTTTGGCATAAATTTTCCTAAAAACATATGAAAGTTGAATATCTATTTACCTTAATTAACCCTTTACAAATAATTAAGAGATTATCAAAACAAACTTAAGGACATTTTGAAGAGTAGAAACCCTTTCACCGAAGACCTACACTATCACCGTGACGGTCACAGTCAATACACGTGGAGAGTTTTAATTGGATTTAACATCTTACGAGTCGTATCTGTCGCATTCTCATTAGCCTGTCACGTTCCTCAGAGGAACATATAAATCTGAATCCTAAAAAGTATTTAAAGTTACAATATAAACCCCTTAACTTTGTAAAAATAACGTTTTTATCCCTTCGAAAAGCGAGAAAGAGTAAGAAAAAAATATCGATTGATCTCCTCTGCGCAACTTCTCTTCTCTCTTTTCCTCACTTGTTCGCTTCTTCGTCTTCTTCTTCCCCCTTTTGATTTTTCTCTGTTCGGTGATCTCTTTTACTTCTCGATTCAACCGTGAATCGCTTCTCGGAACAATGACTATGATGACTCCGCCGCCGCTTGATGTAATCTCCGATTAACTTTGTGTTCAATTTCATAGGGTTCTTCGCTTATTTCGACCTAAACCTGTTTGGGATTCGTGTGACTGATCCGTTAGGGTTTTTATTTTCCTTCGATTTTTGGTTTTTTTCTGTGTTTGTATAAGAAGCGGTAGAATCATCGGTGTGATTTTTGTTTTGGGTGATTGCGGTTTTTGTTTCGACGTTTTGATGGAAAATTAGGGTTTCTATTATTCAGAAGTCTGATTTTTCTTCTTATGGATTTGTACAGCAGCAAGAGGACGAGGAGATGCTTGTTCCGCATCCGGATTTGGTTGAAGGACCTCAGCCTATGGAAGGTAAGAGTTTTGGGTTTGATTGAATTCGATCCATGTCTCTGTTTTGCTTTGATTGGATGGTGTAGATGCTAATACCACTTGTGAATAGTAGAATTGATGTTTCACTGTGTGCTAGGGTTTTGTGTTTTGTTGATTCCTTAACAATTGGTTGTTGCATTTGTAGTTGCTCAAGCTGAGCCTGCTGCTGCTACTACTGTGGAGAATCCACCAGTTGAGGAACCTCCTTCTCTGAAATTCACGTGGACTATCCCTGGTTTCACTAGGCTGAACACTAGGAAGCATTACTCTGATGTATTTGTTGTTGGAGGTTATAAATGGTAATAACATATACACTTGTTGATGCGTTTTTGCAATTGATTTCCTGATGTGCATTTTATCTGTATACTTCATGTGAACTTATTTTTCTCTTGCAGGCGAATATTGATTTTTCCAAAAGGAAACAATGTCGACCATTTGTCCATGTACTTGGATGTTGCTGACGCTGCGAATTTGCCATACGGGTGGAGCAGATATTCGCAGTTCAATCTAACTGTAGTGAATCAAGTCCACGGCAGATATTCCGTCAGAAAAGGTTGCCTAATTGATTAGCTTTGTGTGTATATATAGCATGTGTAAAATGAGCAAGTACGGGCAATTTTTATTTCTCCAAGCTAGAATGTTGGATCTGTAAAAGGTGCATATGGTAGACCTTGTAGTGGAGTTAACATACAGCTTTCTTAAACATGACCTTGCTTTACCTGAAAAACTGAAGTGAACATGATTAATTATTAATACGTGGGTTATGCACTCTTTTGAACTTTTTCTAAACAGCCAGTGATTTTGTTTTGGTCAACTTGCTTTTCTGATAAGTAGATACAGTTTTCATTGGAATTACTTTCGTTTTGTATGGCTGCAGAGACTCAGCATCAATTCAATGCAAGAGAAAGTGATTGGGGGTTTACATCATTCATGCCTCTCAGTGAGCTATATGATCCCAGCCGGGGATATTTACTGAATGATACTGTTCTGATTGAAGCTGAAGTTGTTGTGCGAAAGGTTCTTGATTACTGGTCATATGACTCCAAAAAAGAGACTGGTTTTGTTGGACTTAAGAACCAAGGTGCGACCTGCTACATGAATTCTCTCCTGCAGACGTTATACCACATACCATACTTCAGAAAGGTTTGATGCATGCCTTGTTTTCTCCTTCAGTTTGCTAAATCATGAGTTTACTAAATTCTTGATATAGACATCTGACTAATGCACTGGACATGTAGGCTGTTTATCACATGCCAACGACTGAGAATGATGCACCTACGGCTAGTATCCCATTGGCGCTCCAGAGTTTGTTTTACAAGCTTCAGTATAATGACACTAGTGTAGCGACAAAGGAGCTGACAAAGTCGTTTGGCTGGGATACATATGATTCTTTCATGCAACATGATGTCCAAGAACTCAACCGAGTTCTCTGTGAAAAGCTTGAGGACAAAATGAAGGTAAATACTCTTCTTCTGCGTGTCATTTCTTCCATTCTCAGTTATTGGTTTGTGTTTTACTTTGTTTTGTTCCTTTTCAAGGGAACTGTTGTGGAGGGAACAATACAGAAGCTATTCGAGGGTCATCACATGAATTACATTGAGTGCATTAATGTGGATTACAAATCTACACGAAAAGAATCATTCTATGGTATGTAGTTTTGAACAGTAACCCATCATCTTCTGGCTTTTTAATTTATCAGAAGCTAATATATTTTATAAACTCAGACCTCCAGCTTGATGTTAAAGGCTGCAAAGATGTATATGCGTCTTTTGACAAGTATGTTGAAGTTGAACGCCTTGAAGGAGACAACAAATATCATGCAGAAGGACATGATTTGCAGGTTGGCTATCTTCTTTATTTCTTTATCATATTTTGGTTCTTGTGGATGTTAGGAAACTGTCAACTTCCGTAGTTGGGTACCTTTCTATCTAGTTTCTGCATATATTTGGTGTCTGAATGATACCAAGCAAGCTAAAGTAGGACATTGTACAAAGCTTTCTAAATTAGTATTCTTCGAAGTGGATAAATTTGTGTATCACTAATTGTCATTTTACTTGGTCCGATTATCTAATCTTATATTGGAATTTGTACATATATTTTCAGGATGCAAAGAAAGGTGTTCTATTCATTGATTTTCCTCCAGTCCTTCAACTTCAGCTCAAGAGATTTGAATATGATTTTATGCGGGACTCAATGGTGAAGGTTGGTATTTCAAGTTCGAATTACCCAACAAAGTCAGCATGTGGATCTGACTTTGTTGACTTCATTTTAGGCTTACTTTAATAGCAGTTTGTGAATGCTGACTTAACTTTATTTATAGATAAATGATCGGTATGAGTTTCCTCTTGAACTGGATCTCGATAGAGAGAATGGTAAATATTTATCCCCAGATGCAGACAAGAGTGTCCGCAATCTCTACACACTCCACAGGTATATATTTTTCGTTGTATCTCGTCTTTTGTGACTTGAGCTACAATAGACTCAAACAGGGCTAGGTATAAATATGGTAGGATGCTTTCCTCTAGTATCAACCTCTTCGGATTCTTTGCCAGGTTCCTCTTCTCAGGGAATCTGGTTACTCTTCTGATTCTTTGACAGTTTATATTCCTTTGATGAGAGAGAAAGGCAAAATGACTTATGTTGATGAACTGTTTGCTGCTCATTTCTATGCAGTGTCTTAGTTCATAGTGGAGGAGTGCATGGAGGGCACTATTATGCTTTCATTAGACCAACACTTTCAGATCAGTGGTATGTATACTTCTGCCGTCTCCAACGCAGCCTCTTTTTGCTAAAACCATTGTTGTATTGATACTTGGTATCTTATTTAATTTCTTTTGACTCTTCCATCCTCCTATCTAAAGTTGCATTTACCAGTCAGTTTCACAGTATAACTGATCTTTATAGTTTCTTTATGTTACCCCTTTCTCCTAATATATTCATTGAAACAACTATTTGTTACGCCTTCCTTTGGTTTCTGGTGTGGATTCAGATTGCACTGTTATTTTGTATATGCTTTACTTTAAGACTATCTGAACTTCTAATTTTTTCAGGTATAAATTTGATGATGAACGGGTAACAAAGGAAGACGTGAAAAGGGCACTGGAAGAGCAATATGGTGGTGAAGAAGAGGTAGCATTCTTTTTCTTTGTTTCTATGTTTGCTTTGTCAATCTGAATTTTCTCACCTCATGTACTTCCAAATTTGGTGTCTCGTCAGTTGCCGCAGAATAACCCGGGTTTCAATAATCCACCTTTCAAATTCACCAAATACTCAAATGCGTACATGCTTGTTTATATCCGGGACAGTGATAAGGATAAAATAATCTGCAACGTTGATGAAAAAGACATTGCTGAACATTTACGGGTAAGAAATTCATTTATGCGCTTTTTCCTTTACATACCTGACTTGGTTTTGCGTGAATCAGTTTTAATATTTTCTAACAGGTGAGGCTGAAAAAAGAACAAGAAGAAAAGGAAGATAAAAGAAAATACAAGGCTCAAGCTCACCTTTTCACGACAATCAAGGTTTTCTACTTGCTATATGGGGCCTGAAAATGTGTTCTTTGATACTGATGTCACTAATGCAATTTATACTTTTCATAAAGGTCGCAAGAGATGAAGACATCACTGAGCAAATTGGAAAGAATATATATTTTGATCTTGTTGATCATGAAAAAGTTCGAAGTTTTCGAATCCAGAAACAGACTCCCTTTCAACAATTTAAGGTACATGCTTGTAGTGAAGAAATATATTATTTGGTAACTCGACTCTGTCCTGGAGCAGAAGAATAGTGATCAGGATTCTGATGAGGAAATCTCTGCTTTCGTGTGGAATCTTGTTTGTTTAAGCTAGAAGATTCTGTCCTTGGAATTTTCCTGTTGTTGCTAATTCTCTAGTTTCCTGTGCATTTGTAGCTATAACACTGTTGAATTTTTTCTTGATGTAGGAAGAGGTGGCCAAAGAATTTGGTGTCCCGGTTCAACTACAGCGGTATTGGATTTGGGCAAAGCGGCAAAACCATACTTATCGTCCCAACCGACCCCTATTACCTCATGAAGAATTACAGACGGTAGTTATTTCTTTCTTTCTTTCTTCCTTTTCATAATTCTTTCATGCATATGGTTTTCCAGTCCCATTGCTTCCTAGTTCTCTTTGGGTCCTGTCATAATTGCCATGCCTAAGTATTTTTTGTTTTGTTTCTCACGAACTGTATTTTCATAAGTCAGCTTTTTATCTTCTACTATAGTGCCTTTATTTTGAAGATGATGTTGTAGGTTGGACAAATAAGAGAGGCATCTAACAAGGCAAGCAATGCTGAACTAAAGCTGTTTTTGGAAATTGAAAGTGGACCGGTAATACTTTCTTAAACTCTGGAATTGGTCAAAGGGAAGAGAGGAAATAGTCTTACTAATTTTTTTAATTATATAGGATGAGCGTCCTATTCCTCCCCCAGAAAAATCAGCGGAAGATATTCTTCTTTTCTTTAAACTCTATGACCCTGACAATGCGGTACTAAGGTAATCTTAGTATTCTCCAATTTTCCAGTTTAACATTTGTTCAAACAAAGATAGTATACTACTCTTGTAATCTATATTCTGAAATTACTATTTCTTTCTTCCATTTCCTCTTGAATGGAGAAGTTGTCACCCTTTTTTCCGTTTTCCTACTGGAATTTCCATCTTCCATCATTGTTACATAACCTTGTCCATTATGGTGCAGATATGTTGGCAGGCTCATGGTGAAAAGCTCCAGTAAGCCCATGGATATAGTAGGGCAACTGAATCAAATGGCTGGCTTTGCTCCTGATGAGGAAATAGAACTTTATGAGGTAGGGGCTGGTGCCTTTTAATTTTACATTTTCATCATCTATGGCCATTACACATCCCATTAAATTGCTTTTCTAACCCATTTTCAGGAAATAAAGTTTGAACCTTGTGTAATGTGTGAACATCTGGATAAGAAGTCTACCTTCAGACTGTGTCAAGTAATGTTGCTCTCATTGTATCAATTGTACAGATCATAGTTTGGTGTCTCTTTTCTGAAATGGGTTTCTCGCTTTCAGATTGAAGATGGAGATATCATTTGCTACCAGAAACCTGTTCCTATGCAGGAGAGTGCATGTCCATATCCGGATGTGCCATCGTTTTTGGAGTATGTACAGAATCGAGAGGTATAATTCGACTCGGCACTGTTGGCAATAGTGAACTGGGATAGAGTGTCCTGTTAAAGCTATACTAACAGTAGAGCAACAATTGCTATAGTTTCATTAAGTTTCAAATAAGCTTTTATCAATTATTTTTGGTATCTTGAAGCTGAAAATTTGAAGATACAACCTACTATTTTCTTCTGTTCTGCTGTTGGAAAATATCATAGCCCTGTTGGTATCTTGGAAATAAACATTTTGCTGGAAACTAACTTATGTGGTTTGTTATTTCGTAGCTGGTGCGTTTTCGTACTCTGGAAAAACCAAAAGATGATGAGTTTGTTATGGAGTTGTAAGTACCTCGATGAACAACTTTCTGTCATTGACTCCAGTTTTGGAATTCATAATGCTTCTACTTTCAGGTCAAAGCGGTACACTTATGATGATGTTGTGGAAAGAGTGGCTGAAAAGCTTGGCCTTGATGATCCATCAAAACTTAGGCTTACATCTCACAATTGCTACTCCCAGCAACCCAAGCCTCAACCTATCAAATACCGTGGAGTAGATCATCTTTCAGATATGTTAGTTCACTATAATCAGGTGATTGCCGTAGGTTTGAGTGAAATTATATGTTCTTTCTATTCCAATATGGTTTTTACTTATTACAAGTGTTTCTTGTTTTTTCAGACGTCTGACATCTTGTATTATGAAGTTCTGGACATTCCTCTTCCAGAATTGCAAGGTCTTAAGACTCTAAAAGTAGCTTTTCATCCTGCCACAAAGGACGAAGTATGTGATGAAGTTATTTTTGTGATTCGTAGCTCTCTTAAAGACATGTAATATCATGCGTTATAACTATTATATTGCAGGTGGTAATCCACAATATCAGGCTACCTAAGCCGAGTACTGTCGGCGATGTTATTAACGAACTTAAAACAAAGGTGGGTCAATCAGTTTAGTTGCAATTCTGTTTGTTATATTATTGCATATATTTCTACGTATTGGCCACATATAGGGCTTTTTTAACTTGTGTTCCTTGTATAGGGCTTGTTTTTAATGGATTTTGTTCCATATAATTGCTGATTTATTGTTTTTCGGTTTTAAATTAAATCTACACTTGCGCATCAGGTGGAGCTTTCTCATCCAGATGCAGAACTGAGGTTACTTGAGGTTTTTTTCCACAAGATCTACAAGGTAACAGGCTAATTTTCCTGTCTTTTACATAGTAATTCCTGTTACTATTTTAAATTGATGGCTTGTAAACCTTACCACATTCCTTCTAGAAGTTTTTTGATCCAATGTGCTTTGGTACGCTTTGCAGATCTTTCCACCGACTGAAAGAATTGAGAATATCAATGACCAGTACTGGACTTTACGAGCAGAGGAGGTATATGCCTCACCTTCTAAGATATAATTGCAAATTTTTTTTTTAGATGGTGACTTCTAAGATACTGACTTTCTTCTTTTGCTGTCTTGTGAAATCTCAGATACCTGAGGAAGAGAAGAATATTGGTCCCAATGATCGGTTAATCCACGTGTATCATTTTACAAAAGATGCCGGACAAAATCAGGTGGTAGTTCATATCAACCTTCAGTATTAAAAAGTTATTTGAGGGTCTGGTGTCCTGAAGGTATCAAAAACTTTCCTAACCATTATTTCTTGTGCAGCAAGTACAAAATTTCGGTGAACCTTTCTTTTTGGTAATCCACGAAGGTGAAACCTTAGAAGACATCAAGTCCCGTATCCAGAAGAAACTCCATGTTCCTGATGAAGACTTTGCCAAGGTATGCATGTCTTTTTCTGATTTGATAATAGCCAAAGAAAATGTTAATAAGTTTGTTGTAACTATTGGTGGCAGAATTGGATAATTGTTAATGCATTTTTTGTTTTTATGTTATCTAGTGGAAGTTTGCTTCTTTTTCAATGGGACGTCCCGACTACTTGCAGGACACAGATATCGTTTATAATCGCTTTCAGGTAATCTACTTATTATCTTTACTTTCTTCTCAAAAAGAACTTCAAGATTTTAACTCCTTTTTATTTCTGTAAAACTAAAATGGAAACAGAGAAGAGATGTGTACGGAGCGTGGGAGCAGTATCTTGGGTTGGAGCACATTGATAATGCTCCTAAAAGGGCTTATGCTGCAAATCAGGTAAGAAGCTTTCTGTCTCTCTCGAAGTAGCTCTCTCTCTCGAAGTAGCTCTCTCTCTCGTTTTGTAGTCTGCTAATCTCTGCTTGAATGGTCTTGTTGTAGAACCGACACGCATATGAGAAGCCGGTGAAAATATACAATTAGGAGAGAGGGAGAAGTGGCTATCCAAGGAGGAATCTAAAGGGTGGGTTTGGTGTGAGGAGGGTAGGATGTAGAGAGTCTCAGTTTTAGATTTGATGACCGAAATGAAATTATTATATATTTTCAGGAAAGGGTTTTGATTTTGGCCCTGACGGTAGTAAGTGTGGTCTATTTTGCTTCCAAAATACTCTCTTTTGGTGTTGTTAATATGGTATTGCGTGAGACTCTCTCGCTTTTCCCTTTCTCTCTGCAATATTCTCATTTTGAAGACAAAAGCCCCGTTCTTGGATTTTGGAGGGCGTTGGGTTTTTTGGTTATCGAATAGGATTTGTATTTTCAGGTACAGTTCTTATGTTCAAAATATTTTAATATTCTGCTCTTTTTCTTGTTGATTTTGGCTCATTAACTTCATCTCATGCTTAATGAAAAAAATTATTGTTCTACGCCGTATTAGAGTGAGAATAAGCCTTATCATAGGAAAAGACATTATCATTTTTTTACGTCTTCTACTCTTTTTTTTTTTTTTTTTGGTCAAACTCGTCTTCTACTCTAGATGATGAATTTTCAATGATTCTTGGAAAAATCATCATAGAATGGCTTTTGTCAGCAGTTGAGGTGAGTGTTAAATGATTGAAGTATTAAAGTATGGCGAGAAGTATAAAGAAAATTAAACAAGAAATGAAAGCCAGAAGTAAATAACTAAAATACACATGAAATCGAGTTCCCTTTATGGTTGAGCAATCTCTTTGAGGATGAGTGTTTGATCTTCTATTCTTAGGCCTTTCATATTTTTGGTGTAAATAGATGTAGAATGGTTAGTCTTTTGACTCTTAAAGACTAATAAAACTAATGGTTAATCCTTGTTCCTGGATTTTTCTCTCTTTTGGCTTTTGTTATCTCATAATTCTTGTTTGTGGGTATAATTCTCCATTGGTGATCCTCTAAAGCATTATAACTATTAGACGACTTATGGACCATGGTCAACGCCGGCGCCTGTAGCTCAGTGGATAGAGCGTCTGTTTCCTAAGCAGAAGGCCGTAGGTTCGACCCCTACCTGGCGCGTTTCCTGAAAGATATATAGGGGTGTTAAAATAGATAACTCGAAATGGGTTCTAGATTTTAATGGGCGGGTTTGACCTGACCCATTTATCATATGGGTACAATTTATGTATGTAAACTCATCTACTATACAACTAAATAGGTTAATGGGTTATGGGTTATCTACATAAATTAAATAAATTATAATAAAATACTCAAAAATCAAAAAAGTTTGTATTATTATAAATCCAACAAAAAAATTAAAGTAAAAAATGAAATAAAAGTTCTAGCATATCTTTAAATAAAAAATTGTGAAACTAATAAAACCGAAAACCAATAAATAATAAAGAAAAACACGTCAATCACTGGCGTGTTCATCTTCTTTCTTGGATTTAATTTTTGTTAAGTTCATCTTTTTAATGAAGGTAATATAAAACATTATTTTTTTTTACCAAAAGAAAACTCTAATCTCTTTAATAATTTACGTATATATATTAGTTATTTTTTGTTTTTATGTTAAACCCATAGATAACCGGTAACCGTAATAGGTTTACCCATTAAAACTCATAAACCCAAATGAGTTATCCACTAATACCTATTTATATGGGTAAAAAATTTCAACCCAAACCCACTAAAACTATGAACGGGTTAGGATTACTCATGGTTTTGTTCATTTTGACATGGCTAATATAGAGACATACAGTATTCTGAAATAGATGTCGGATCTATGTCAGGAAAGTAGTAATGCTGTATTAAAAATTAAACCAATGAGTGTAGTAGGCTTTCGAATATCAAACAAGTTGTCAGCACTTCTCCTAACGTCCATTAAAATAATCATACAACATAGTACAACAATTTGATTCTTCTCACTATCTTCCGGATTTCAGATCCATGTAAAACATATATACAATCTTGTTTTTGTTTGGATCTAAGCAACTTTCTGTAGCTGTCTTCGTTTTACACAGATTCACTTTCCTTTTCACACTCCAACGATTGTGTTGTAAGTACCATAAACAGCAAAGAGCAACCCGCAAATCACGATGAAAACATCAACGGATTTGTTCCATAGATTTAGCGATGGACCGAGCAGCGTGAGGTGATAAGAAGCCGGCAACACAAAGGATATGAGCGCACACAATGTGCTTCCGACAAGAGATGCAAATGTACCAAACCCCGGCACTAATGTAGCGATTGCTGCCAGTCCAACCACCAAAAGCGTCCTCGTTATGAAGATTAGATATCTGGAGACTGACCGTGTTTCGTCCATGTTCTGATGATTATGCTTTTGAAACCAGTCGATTCTCTTCAGTTTCTGCTCTATGATCTCGTTTAGCGGATGTACCATGATCGGGAATGTAAACGTCAATCCCACACATAAGCCAATCTGTTTAAACAACAGTAAACATACAAAAAAGAAGTATTGAGATTCTATCAACTAAGATTTTTAGCATAATCAAGGAACAACGAGATAGTAAAATGCTATAGAACAGAAAGACACTTGGAAACAATCCACAAAACTTAAAAAGAGAACTATGAATTCAAAAGCAAACTACGAGCTTTCACACCTAAATTCCCAAGGACAAGTCATAAGCAAGAACAGAGCATATGAATCTATAATCATACGAAATGCGAGAAACATAAGTCTATATAAGCACTTAAACATTAGCAATAGCACAATATTTACCTGCACAGCAATGGCAGACCAATTATTTGGGAGGTTGAGTGTGATAATATCCTTTGTTTCATCACCGTAAGCCATATAACCACAGAACCCAAACAACACATACACAAACGTTATCCCAGCAAGCACTTTACCTAACAACTTAGGGAAAGCTTCTCTCTCCCTCATAGATCCTTCTAAAGCCAAAGTCATCGCAAAACCTTCAAAACAAAACACCGCAACTCCTCCAGCAAACGGTAAACCACCAATACTAGACGAAATAGCGGTTCTATCACTAAACGAAAAGTCACCTTCAATCACCATTTCCACATTTTCTTTCACAACAAAACACATTGCTACAATATTACATATATCCGCAAAGATACTGAAAGGCGATAACGCCGATAACGAAGTGATCCACGACAATCCAACTTCAATCGGAACCAAAATCAAGATGAAATCAACCATACTTAATCCATACGAATTGAATATAGATGACATATTTCGACCTATGAACACTAGATAAGCTACTGATCCACCACATTGAGCAGCGAATATTAGAGTTTCGGTTAGGTATCGACCTTTTGTTCCCATACATTTGAAACCTAAATCACCGTAAGTTTTCGATTCTTCTTCTCCTTCTTCCAATTCCAGCTTGTCTCTACACTGAATCTGTATATAAATATCAAAAACAATCCAGAAATTAGAATACACACATGAGATTTCAACGGAGACCGAATCGAATTTCATTTCGTTTTCAGGTCGGGGAGAGAACTAACGAGGAGGAGCATGCAGTAATAGGTGGCGAATCCGACGATAATAACGCCGAGAGATCCGGCGAACCATCCGGCGACGCGAAATGCGTAAGGAAGCCCAAGGACTCCTGTACCGACGATGGAGACGATAATGTTTCCGAGAGTTTGAAGAGCCGTGGTTCGATCTCCGGTTGTTTCAGACGCCGGAGATGAATTTATCAGAGGAAGAGATGCATCAACGTCCTTTATCGCCATCGCCGAGATTCACTATTTTTTTTTTTTTTAGTTTTTTTTTTTCTATGATTGCTCTGTCTGCGATAACGAACTCATCTCGCCGCCATTGTTATTTGTGTGGTATGGTAACATGGACCCGCCAAAGATTCTTTCCTATGACGTGGCACTCTAACAGCCGTTAGATTAGACACGTGTTAACACGCGCTACGTCGATGGGATCTGTGAACAGATCAATAATATCCACTATATCAAATGAAGCCAGATTTGTGATTTTTTTATGGGCAGGACCAGATTTGTTTCTTTGATTCAATGCAAAATTCTGACTTAATAATTGTAGATAGAGAAAATAAAATACAAAATAATACTATAAATTTTACCTTGTCTTGTAATACTAATGCAAGACTCCATCGATTAGTTTACTTAAGCACGTTTACACCAACTCAAAATTACTGGTTTTTAGTCGTGTACTTTACAAATACTCTTTGAATTCTTTACATTTACAGGTGTTTTTATTTGACATAGAGTAATAATGATAGTGATATTGTT
The DNA here is from genome assembly GCA_900128785.1 of Arabis alpina. NCBI lineage: Eukaryota > Viridiplantae > Streptophyta > Magnoliopsida > Brassicales > Brassicaceae > Arabis > Arabis alpina. Next base: position 6,643,032 of record LT669790.1, on the reverse strand, counting down.
ACAATTCCACATTTCTCCAAGTTTTTTACATTTACATTGGATTTTTTCAGTAATCATCTAGCTTGATATGACTTATTTATTGATATCTGATACATTCACAATCTTTAGTAACACCATCAAATTTAGAAGTGCCTGAATCCACCAGATAACCGCGGTTTCAGCGTTCAACAACCATCTAACGTCTAAGCAACCGCCTAACATTGAAAACGTCTAAGCAACCGCCTAACATTGAAAACGTCTATCTCACCAAATACAACATCAAACAAGCGAAAATCTAAAGTTTTATCGTCTAAATATGAATAGACTGTGTTTAGTTGAGGGAGGCACGAAGACAATGCGGGTGATAGACACATTGAATAGCATGTATAAGCTTTCTTCTTGGTCCAACAGCTAAAGCACCCATATGCTTAAGCTTCTCCATTGTCAAATTTGCCAACTGAAACTTACTCATCCTTTGTCCTCTCAACATTCTTTCAAACTCTCTACCCAATCCTATAGATCCAACCCATTCGTTTAACCCGCCTGCTTTCTCAACTTTCCTCTCCAGATTCAACACTCTTAGCTTCTCATTATCCATAACAACAGAGTTGCACAGCACTCTAGGGAACCTTATGGGCTTGTGAACACCCGTACGCCGCCTGTGAATCTCTGCTCTTTTATTCGGATTCATTCTATGATCTTGCAGTGATCTCCTTGCAGCTGGAGCTTTCCTGGTTGGGAGATTGTGATCCATAACCATCTCTGGTTTGTCTACTGAGGTGAAATCAGGACAGGCCTCAGGTTCCGCGACGTGAACATGAGTTGTTTCGTGAGCATCCGCTACAAAGTCTCTCGGCTCAGCTCGTGATTGAGAAGTTGCAGGTTTCTGTAAAGTGCAACGTTCAGGTACAGGAAGATAAGGCACCGTTGCGTGAACAAGAGTAGTTTCGAGCTTACCAGCTCTTAACTCAGCTTGTGATTGCAAAACTATAGGCTTCCGCAAATTGTAATGTTCGGTTACAGGAAGAGAAGGCGCCATTGTGTGAACAGGAGTAGTTTTCTGCGTATGCAGAATACCGTCTCTTATTATAGCTCGTGACTGAGAAGTTGTAGGTTTCTGCAAAGTGTGTTGTTCAGCCACAGGAAGCGAAGGCGCCATTGTGTGAACAGGAGTAGTTTTTTGCCTATGTTCAATACCGTCTCTTAACTCAGCTCGTGATTGAGAAGTTGCAGGCGTCTGCAAAGTGTGTTGTTCAGCCACAGGAAGCGAAGGCGCCATTGTGTGAACAGGATCAGTTTTTTGCCTATGCTCAATACCGTCTCTTAACTCAGCTCGTGATAGAGAAGTTGCAGGCTTCTGCAAAGTGTATTGTTCAGCCCAAGGAAGAGAAGGCACCAAATGGTGAACATGACTAGTTTTGTAGATATCCACAATACTGTCTCTTAACTCAGCTAGTGATTGAGAAGTTACAGGCTTCTGCAAAGCGTATTGTTCAGCCACAGGAAGAGAAGGCCCCACACTGTGAACAGAACTAGCTTTGCGCTTATCCACAATACCGTCTCTTAACTCAGCTACTGATTGAGAAGTTGCAGGCTTCTGCAAAGTGCATTGTTCAGTTACAGGAAGAGAAGGTACCAACACAGTCTGAACCGGAGTATCTTTGTGCGTATCCACAATACGGCCTCTTAACTCAGCTTGTGAATGAGAAGTTACAGGCTTCTGCAAAATGAAATGTTCAGGCAGAGGAAGAGAAGGAACAACCACTGTGTGAACAGGAGTAGTTTCGTGCCTATCCGCAATAACATCTCTTAACACATCTTGTGATATAGAAGTTTCAGGCTTATGCAAAACGAACTGTTCAAATGGAGGAAGATAAGGCACCACAGTGTGAACAAGAGTAGCTTCTTGCATATCCGCAATACCGTCTCTTAACTCAGCTTGTGACTGAGAACTTGCAGGCTTCTCCATAGTGAACTGTTCAGGTAAAGGAAGAGAAGGCAATACAATAATGACTCTCTGCTTTTTAACCAAGACCCAACCATCTTCTTCTCCATCAAAACCTAACTTGGAAGAAGGACCAGTCTTGCTCGGTTCCAACTGTCTCGGCCTTAGCTTCGCCATTAAACCTGAAATTTCCAACAATCTTAAACTACTCTTATCTGTTCCAATCACAAGAATACATATTTTGCAAATATTAAAAAGACATAATCAAGATTCAAAACAAGAACAAGCCCATTTGGAGCAGTATTAAGGCAAATGAATTGAATCCATTTTCGAGCTTGTAAAAATTTGAATGAATTGGAGTAACAACAGAATTTTGATTAAGCTCATTAAGAAATTAAAATCGAATCAAAAAGACTTCTTACACAGTAAATTAGCGAGGCTTGAAAGAGAAGAAGAAACCCTAGAATACAAATTGGGTTATTGAAGAGATTTGGGAAAATTTCGGATCGAGAAGCTTGAAGTGAAATGTCAACGAGTCTTACCTTTGAGTTTCTTCTGGAAGTGACGATGACTCTCGTTAAACTCTCTCTCTTCTGGTCGGAGCAGATCTTTTTTATTTATTAACTTTCATTTTATTAATGTTCCAGAAATCAATATCAGTCTATAATAACTACTTTGAAATTGGATTTAATCACCCATTTTATTTGGGTAGAGTGTTAAGTGTTAAAATGCATTACAAAAAAGTGTCACTAGATCTTAAATTATTTTGTGGAAAGTGGGTATTTCCGCATTATTCCAAAGTTTATTATGTAAGGTAAAAACGATAAGGAATAAGAATAAAATTCATATAAATGACATTAAAACCAAAAAAAGGAGAAGAAGAACTCGGTGAGATGAAGACGGTGAAAAAAATAATATACACTCGCTAATAACCGAAAAACCCATCTAAACGCGATAATATTGACATAGTAAAGCAAGGTGGTAGCCTTAAGTCCCTATTGAAAGCAATCTACATAACATTTCGGATCTAAAGAATATCGTAACGTCATACTAAAGTTTTCATGACCAACTAAATTTTTTTACTAATACACATGGTTATGGAAGATAAACTATCAAAAGATCTATCCAACTGTACATGAAAAAAAAACTAATTAGATCATGACTGAAATCCGAGTTTGTGTCGTCAAGTGCATTATAGAATTACAAAAGTGTCTATTTTATTATCATTTTTGGCTCCTTTCACCTTTTATTTGATTTTGGTTACGAATTTATATGATTTATTCTTTCGCAATTTAGTGTTTCTTTGTATGTACTTACCTTTTTACGCATCTAAAAATTTATTTTTCAAAAGAGATTTAGTAATTCTAATTTCTTCATAAAACACCTCACTCATTCATATTCTTATGAATAATTTCATCGGAATAATATAATTTTGCTTTGTTCTTGCCAAATATGTTTTGGTTTGTTATCAGTTGTGCCATTTATGTTCAAAATTTAGTTTTTCTTTTTGCTTGCAAGTTCAAACAAAATGGCAAGCAATCCACGTATAACTCATCCCTTGTGTATCCAATTCGATTGGCTAAAGTTTCTAAAATAGTTGTTACGGATACTTCAAAAATAGTTCATTTCATTAGAAATAAAGATCGTCTCGATAAAGCATACACAACTAAGCGCTTTAATAAAATGGTTAATACTAAAGAAATTCAATACGAGGAAGATACCAAAAACATATCAAATGTGCATATAGAAGAAACAAAAACCTGGTTGTGTGGCTGGGGGAGTGTCACAACAATGTTAATTATCTCGTCCCAGTAGAGTCTACCAAACGGATTAAATGCTCTTTTTGTTTTGGTATTATATGTTAACAAAAATATTAACAAATCGCAATCTTCGTAATTGATTTTGAGATTGAACCGTTTCACCAACTTTATATCATCGCAATACGACGTATACTTTTTTAATAGTTACCGATCACAAATATAATAACAACTATCAATATCGAAAACTCTATATTCAACGTTCGTTATTTTTACCGTTATCTTTTAAAGGATTTTGATATCGTTTACCGCTATTGATTTTGAAATTGACCGTTTTACCAATTTTATATCACCGCAGTGCGAAATATACCTCTTTAATAGTTACTAATCACAAATATAGTAACAACTATCAATATCGAAAACTCAATATTCAACGTTCGTTATTTTTACCGTTATTTTTCAAACTATTTTGATATCGCTTCCCGCCATTTTTCTAACCGTTTCGAAGGTATACCAATAAAATCCAACACTAAATGAAAAAAATAACTTCATAAGCGTGTGAGAAGTATCATCATACTAAGAAAAGAAACAGCATCAACATAGAATATTATAAACATCTCCTAAACTCTTATAAAAAAAATCCAGATCATGCCGCCATGTACTTTTCTTTTTCAGGTAAAGACACCTCACAAAACCAAATCTCAACCGTTCATCTAAACACAACACCTAATCCTGATGGTTAATTCATCATCGTCTCCTCGTTTATACCAAAAATAAACCTCTTTGTTGACCAACACGAGACAGAGTCATAGATGACAGAAAAGAAACAAAGAAGATGACTCAAAAATGAAAAAGCCTTCTCTGATTATTTTAGCCCCAAAATATCAAAACCAGATTTCTTCTAGGGTTTCTATTCATTCTCTCCATTAACGATATCTCTTCTTCTGTTTTCTCGAGAATTTTCCTAGGAAAATTAGCTTTGATTCTCCTCTGATTTCTTCTAGGTAAGGCTTCATGCGTTTTCGGTTTTCTCTTGTATCTCTTCCGATTGTGATATTACGATCGGATTTTTGAGTTTTTGGAGAATCTAATCGCTAGTAATTTTGTGTGTGTTTTCGCAGAATTTGCTTCACCTGGATTGTTTTTTTATTTCGATGTTCTTCGCATGATGCATGAGATTTAACGTTTAGGGATTAGTGCGATTTGTGGTGAGAGTATTGGATAATCGTCGTAATGGAATTGGGAATGGAATCTCCGTCAAGAGATTTGATGATTAAATGTTGTGATTGTGGATGTGATTGTTCTCAAGATTCATGGATTCGTTCTGTGAAAAGAAGACATGAAGAATTAGAGATTGAGAAACGTTTCTCTGTACCTGAGCTTGACGATTTAGAGCTCTATACTAATCCTAAAGTCCAAATCGAGAACGAATGCGAGTTACTACGCGAAACCGTTACCAATCAGCAGCAATCGATTCAGGATTTGTACGACGAGCTCGAGAAAGAGCGTAACGCTTCATCCACAGCTGCTGATGAAGCAATGTCTATGATACTGAGGTTGCAGAGCGAAAAGGCTGAGTTACAGATGGAATTGAGACAGTATAAGCTTTATGCTGGGGAGAGAATGGAGCATGATCAGCAAGAGCTTCAGGCTTTGGAAGATCAGGTTTATCAAAGGGATCAGACGATTCAGGCTCTTACTTGTGAAACTCAGGCTTATAAGCATAGAATGATGAGTTTTGGGCTCACTGAAGCAGAAGCTGAGGGTGATAAGAACATGCTTAGTCGTAATCCAAGCATGGTCCAGAGCATGCTTAGTCGTAATCCGAGCATGGTCCAGGGCATGCTTAGTCGGAATCCGAGCATGATTGAGATCAATTCTGAATGTGACTTCCCTACATATGACTACCCTCCTCTAAAGTGCAATATAAATGAGAACCATGATCCCCTGGAGGCTGATATCTATGTTGCAGATGATGAAAACTACCCACCAGCTGATTCGCCTCATGGGAGAGAGCATTTGAAGAAATTGGATCAAAGGATCAGCCAGATGGAGACAAATCCTAGCCTTGCGCAGTTGAATGGTGGTTTCTCGAGAGCGAGTGGGAGGGATGTTTCGGAGAAAGAAATGGTTGATCAGAGTCCTAGGCGTCAAAGACACTTTAGGAGGATATCTACTGCTGGCTCAAGTACACATTTGGGATCTAACAGAGCAGTAAGACCTGATATGTTTGTTGATTCCCCGAGGTCCGAAAGCTACAGCTCTAAGAAGGTAGAAAGTGTCTCATACACAGAGAATTATGCTAAAGATGACTCGTCGGAAATAGGAGATGACATGAGTGATAGAGTTTATACCATTGATTCTGTTCATCGGAGTGCATCTCATAGTAGTGTAACCGAGCAAAAGCTTGGGGATGGGAATGTGGTCTTCCCCAGAGAACAAATGGATCTTGGCGATCCTGATATTACTAAGCTCTACATGAGGCTTCAAGCACTGGAGGCTGACCGGGAATCAATGAAACAGGCACTTGTCTCTATGAGGACAGAAAAAGCTCAAATGGTACTGTTGAAAGAAATTGCTCAACATTTGTCAAACGAAGTTATCCCGCAACGGAGATTGCCTCTGCGTAAAGCATCCATTGCTGGTCCATTGACTTTCAACCCCGTCTTTAAGGTGATTTTTGCTCTCAGAATCCCATTTCTTGGGTTGTTGTCATGTTTCTTTATTTACACAAACATAGTGATTGGAAGCAACGTCTTCTATAGCTATGTCTTCTACTTTATCTCACTCTGCAACCGCTGGTTCCTTTATGATTTTTCCTATGCAGTGGATTTCATCTTTTGTTTCGTGGAGAAGAAAGGCTCGTCGAAGCAAGTAAGTAGTCTGTTACAATCTTTGGTTAGCTTCTGCTTCACATATCTCATTGCACGAATTAGATCCTTGTAATACTTCAATAACATTGAACCATAAATACGTGATACAGTGACGAAGTTGCTCTCTTTATGCTAGAATCTCCTCCTTAGACATTCCAAACACAGAGACATTATTTTCGCTTGATTGGTTAGAAGTTACTGTTGCCATTTGCTGCTTTTGAAACTTACACCGTCTCTGTTCCAATTGAAATGTGCAGGTACATGTATGGGATGTCAGCAAACAACAATGGCCTGCAAATGCTTCTAGAAAAAGTCCCCCGGTCACGGAAATGGCGATGTCTCAGGAGCACGCAAGTGTGAAACAGACCGAATCTTATGAAGCATCACTCTCCTAACTCCAGAATTCGAAGCAGATTATTGTCAAATAACCAATGACCTTATTGCGAAAAGTGTTACTCAGAGGTAACATTTGTGTGCCTGTCTCCAACTCGAACCTCATTCTCATTCTCATTCTTGGGTTGCAGAGAAATTGTTTGTCCTTTGAGGTTTTTTCATTCTTTTTTCCCCTCAATATTTCAACTGTTTGTATAAAAGATGGGGTCGAGGAATGATTTAAGTGAGAGGCTATGCAATCGTTGTATGGTTTTTAACATGCATTGTTTCATTCGTCCTTTTTCAATATTTTGGAGATCGATTCATCATCATTCGTATACTTAAATATCATGTCAATTAGGACTAGTGTCCGAACACCAAATAGCGTATTTGTTAGTTTGGTTCGGTCAAGTAATTTTGTTATGGGTTTTAAATTGGTCAAGCCTTAGGAAAACAACAAAAGATTTTGTTACTCGGGAATTCATCGTTTACATAAGCAAATAATTTTTCTCTAAAAAACCACAGTAAAACTTCTCTACCCAAATTGTATGTAACATAACCAACGGTTTCTGATTAAGCAATATATATTATATGGTCTCAAAGTAAATATATATATTTTTTTTTTTTAAATAATATATATATATATACATATATATAGTATTTGCATTTATCTAACCCGGATTTTGAGAATTTTAGTTCCCGTCCCAATCCAATCGAAAAGTAAAAGCTTGTCTGTATGTGAGAATATGGGAAATATACATAACAAAAACTAGAAAAGAGAACATATAATATGTCCATCCCTAATTCCGATAACTCGAATGAATTTAAACAATGTAAAGACCGCAAGTATTTCTTTTTTTCCTTTCCCAGTTTCTAATTAAATTGGTCCAACTTAGTGTGTAAATAACTAATTAAACAAAATGTACAAAAATATTAACTAAATGTATTAAATTAAAAAAATTATGTTTATAAATGTATTAACTTTTCAAAAAAAAAAAAACATTTTAGTAAATTATCTCCTAAACTCAACTTATTTTATTGATATTTTTATTTGTAATGTTTGTTTAGCAAGTATTTCTTTTATTTTTATTGAAAACACTTCGATCGATGTGCTCACCAGTTGATTTTAATATAATGTTAGATTGAAAACACTTGGGCTAGTAGGGCCCAACCCGAATGAGCGCAGGCCCAAAATGATTTTCTATTTTGGTCCCCTTTTGTTTTAAAGACAAAACGAGAGAGAGAGGAAGAAACGCAGTCAAGACGAGCCCTAATTTTGTGATAATGCCGCTATTCAATCTGAGATCGATCGTGGCTAAGGCTACTCGTGGAGGTCAATCGCTTGTGTCTCGCCGGAATATATCTACAGCCAAAGGTAAAGTTGTCTGATTCCTGTATCAAATTTCGTCAGAGTTCCCGGATTAGTGATTGGTCTTTCAAGTTACAGAGAGCGAGATTCCTTTTGTTGATGTCTATACGGCGCGAGTGCATAAGGCTTGTGCTTTCTACGGAGGGGTAGCTGTCGGAGGTCTGGCTTCCGTTGCTAAGGGTAAATGATGAGACCATCTGTATATTATTTTCAAAATTCGTAATAGCTTTTTTTCTTTTATTCAAAACCTCAGGAGTTGTCGAGATATCAGATCATGCTCGTAGTGTGGGATATAAGGTATGTTTTCTTAAACTTGTGAGATTTGACATTTGGGATATGTGCTTTATTCTAAACTAGAGCCTCCCTCATTTCAGGTAGAAGCCGAAGCCGTGGTACTAAGCAATTTATGATAAGCTAATTTTAATCTAAGCAATTTAATATTTCAGTGACATCAAAATCTTTATTCGACAGTGGTACTCATGTTTTTAGTAATTGGCAACATCAAAATCCAGCATTGTCACATAATTGTCGTGGAATAACCTGTAATATGTATGTATATATATATATATATTTAGTATTTGCATTTATCTAACCGGGATTTTGAGATTCTCGTTTCCGTCCCGATCCAATCGAAAAGTAAAAACTTGTCTTTATATGGGAATACGAGAAATATACATAACAAAAACTAGAAAACGGAACATATAATATGTTCATCCCTAATTCGTTTTTCCTTTCCTAGTTTCTAATTAAATGGGTCCAACTTAGTGTGTAAATAACTAATTAAACAAAATGTACAAAAATATTAACTAAATGTATTAAATTAAAAAGTTTATGTTTATAAATGTACTAATTTTTCAAAAAAAGAATAACATTTTAGTTAAAGAATAAATGTATGTTAATTTTTATTTTTTCAAAAAAGAATAACATTATAAAGAATAATTTTTCAAAAATTTATGTTTATAAATGTATTAATTTTTCAAAAATGAATAACATTTTTCAACTTATTTTATTTGTAATGTTTGGTTAGCAAAATTTACTTGAACAACAACTTCCATTCTACGACAAAATCTCAAAACTAACTGGTGTAATATCATTATATTCCACAATAATTCAGCTACTAAGTTGGTACCAAGTTACATGGTGTAAATGGTAAGTGCATAATTTTGTAAGAATGCGGAATCCGGCGAAATTTATTGATAGTTTGTTGCATAATTTAATATTTAGAGTTGGTTGTATTGTGCTCATAATTCAATTTTTTCTAAACATAAAGAATAGTGTAAACACGGGTTCAGAACACACGTAGAATAAGATTTAGATCCGAACTTGGAAGTTATTAGAAGAGTAAAACAGAACTCCAAATTACACTGGTCCAACTTAATCTTAAATGAAATATCGGTCTGAAGAAACTCGGGCTAGGGCCCAAACGGGTAAGCGCAGGCCCGAAAATAATTTCCTATTTTGAACCCTAAGAAATGAGAGAGAGAGAGAGTCGAAGAAACGTAATCAGCACGAACCCTAATTTCCAACCATGAGATCAACCATGGCTCAGTTTCTGTCTCGGCGAAATATGTGTACATACTCATCCAAAGGTAAGTTTTCTCTGATTCCGCATCAAATTCTGGAAATAAAGAAACTCGTGATTTTAGATTATCTTGTTTGTTATCTGTGATTGTAGTCCCGCAAGTGAAGCGAGAGAGAGTTAATCTGCCAGGACTCGTTATACCTGCTATTGCAGGAGTTTTTGCCGGATATTACTTAAGTATGGAAATGCATTACAAAAAAGTGTCACTAGATTATTATTTTTTTTATTTCCTCAAATTCTCCCGAATTAATCTGTTTGTGTTTGTGTCTTGTACTAATTAAGTTCAAGTCTGGCATAAAGACAAGAGAGAGGAGGCTAAGAAGTTATTTGAGCAAAAGGTAAAAAAAAACAGACTTTCTAGTGACCATTGCTATTTTTTCCTCTTGATTCATTCACATCTCTAATCTCTGTGTTTTCAGGCCTTGAACCAGAAGAAGACAACTCGGTAAAATATCTTAATTATCCTTAAGTATCCGGTCGTTGTGGAGTAGTCAGTCTTCAAATTATCGAATTGGACTTTTGCTTTTGTTGGAATCTATAACTTATCTTTGTAAAAGAACCTCCCTTATCTGTATTGAACGAGTTTGATGCTTATGCTCAAAAAACCTAAATAATCTTTTGGGTAGTCGATTTGGATCTTGATAAACAAATGATGATAATAGTTTCATTTTATGTTATATTAAAAAATAATAATGATAGACGTTGAGAATTCTCAAGCCAGTTTTCTTGTTTGGTTTTGATAATATTTGCTAGGTTTTGTGTGATTTAAAATAGTAACTTATCTTTGTAAGAGAACCTGCCTTTGTGTATTGAATGATGGTTATGATGATTAACTTTATTATAAGTTATAACTAGTCATATTGCAATTAGTTTACTTGTGGTAAGCAAAGGCCAAAGTCATTGAGAACATAAAAGGGGACACCCTTCCAGGCTCTGATTTGTTGGTTTATTGTTTGATCCTATATTCAGTGAATCGGTGTTCTGGTAGTTTGAATTTGACTCGTCATGTCATCTAGAAAAGGATCAAAGTCGAGGGTCTAAACTCTAAATAATCATGTTTTGGTTGGTCGAGTTGGATCTTGATAAAAAAAATGTTGTTGAATAAGATTTCATTTTATGTCCTGGTTCCTTAAAACAGAATTTTATTTTTGTATCAAGCCAGTTTTATTTATGTCCAGATACCTGAAACATATAACAAAGAAGCTTCTAAGCAAAAGTGGAAAATCATCAACAACTCATGTTCAACAAGTGCAAAATTCAAGTTTTACAACAGAAAATGCACCAAATCCGCTTCCTATCCAATTCAAATGTTGGAAACAAAAGACAAAACCTGCAAAGAACTCTCTGACTACACCGAAGACGTCACATTGCATCATAAGACTAACCATTTAACATTACCACTACACACATTAGGTGATACATTATACTAACACTTACTCAGATTTGATTCACACTCTCTCCTAATGAAGGCAAAAATCGTATTAACAAATACGTACACACAATCCTTGGCCTAAGGCCCAACCGAATAAACGCAGGCCTAAAATCATTGTGTGAATTCTTTCATTCATGGTTGGTTTTTCAAGATTTTGGAGATCGATTCATTATCATTGGTATACGTAAATAGCGTATCAATTAGGACCAAAGCTCGAAGGCCGGTCTGGTCCTCCCCTGCGAGAAACAAGGCTCAGTCCTCGATCTTTAAGCTCATACAAAAACATAGTCTTTTGGGCTAAGAGCTGAAAAGTTCGTTTAATTATGTTACTTTACATAGTTAATAAAAAAATGGAAGTAGAAATTAGCTTTATATTTAGAAATCCATAACAATGACTTTACGAATATGTGGATTGCACTGGTAGAGAAATCAGAAAAAGCATTATGATAAGCTAATTTTAATCTAAACAATTTAATAATTTCAGTGACATCAAAATCTCTATTCGATAGTGGTACTCATGTTTTTAGTAATTGGCAACATTTTGGTCCAAACATTGAAAAAACAGAGATTTTTTGTTTTATTTCCTCAAATTTTCCCGAATTAATCTGTTTGTGTTTGTGTCTTGTACTAATTAAGTTCAAGCCTGGCATAAAGACAAGAGAGAGGAGGCTAAGAAGTCATTTGAGCAAAAGGTGATAAACTCATTTGGATGCAAGACGATAGAAAGTAGTCCCTTAGGCGAGAAGATTAAAGGTGAAGCTGAACACCTCTCGCAGCTGGTAAGCTCATCTTTTAACCTGTGATATTATGTATGGTTAGATCAGCTCTTTCTTTTAACACTGGAGTGAATTCAGTTCTGATCATCAGTTTAAAAAGGTGAACATCATTGCTCTGATATCTGCAGAACCTCGCTTGTCTACAAAATCAGGAGGATGGTAAGAGAGTTCTAGGAACACAATTCTCATCAGTAGGGACTAGGGCGTAATAATTTACAAGAACAAGGGTATAGGGATCATGCGACCTACTAGTACATCATGAATTTAGTATAGCATTAGAGATGTTCCTGCAAGTAGAGATAAGTATTGCTTGAGATAGATATTAAACTTCTATTGTCGGCTTCACAGAGAATGCAGCATGTCATCGAACCTACATGGACTTGAAGGTAAACACACTAACTTATAGTCTGGAACGTATCACGTCTCACAGTAGCGTAATGTTGCAAGAATTTTGCAGGACAAATGGAAGACGCTGGTTCACACAGCAAGTACATCACTGCAAGAAGTCCTAAGATAGAGTCTCGAGGGCATACAGGTATTGGTCGCAGCGCCAAGGAAAACATTCGGACGAGAGGAGCACTCAAAGTCAAAGATCCAGAGATGAACAGTGGTGAAGCTCTTGAATTAGATGTTTCAGTGTAAAAAGAAGGTAAGCATTGGTGTACAGAAGAAAAGAACAATAATCGAAAACTCGTTAATTATTGTCGTTTGAAATACGGTTTACTTTTCTAATTGCCAATTTGGCAGCTATGTAAAATAAGAACGTTGATTTTATGAATATTTTTCAAAGCTGGTGTATCATAGAAAGAACTCGAGAAGTGTTTTTGTATCATCCCTGGCTGGATTGTGAGACCTCATTTTATTCTTATTTTATGCCCAAAAAAAAGTATCTGTTGACCAATTTCTCAATTAAAGTTCGATACAGTATTGTGATAAATTAAACTTTAATTCAGTCAAAACAATAATTAGTTTTGCCGTCGGTTTTCCATTATACTACTACCATTTTCATTTTAGCGGTAACAGTATAAATTTATTTTTTTCACGAATAGACGACAGTCATATCCCAAGTAGTTTAAAATTGTTTAGCCCATTTCTGTTTATTAAATAAAAGCATTTACATGGACTGATTTAAAACAAAAGCCCATAACAAAAGCTGGCCCATCTTTGTTGCATAAAAACCCTAAAGAAGGAGTTCTTCTACCTCCACTCAATCCTCATCAAATACTCTTGGACAATCATATAATTTTCTTTCTTTTTATCCAGATCTATAAGAATAAATAGTATTTTGGAATTTAGATGTTTCTGAAATACTATATATTCTTATCGATTTGGGTACGAGAATGGTAAATACATCTCTTTTGATTCTAATGATTTAGAAGAATCATTCCGATATCTTTTTTTTATTCAGATCTATAAGAATAAATAGTATTTTATAATTTAAATGCATATTTTTGCAGGTGCTAGATATATATCTTTTTTGATTCGAAAGATTTGGAAGAATGGTTCCAATGGTTTTTGTATATGCGATATTTTTAGGGGTAATTTTTTTTGTAAAAATAGATTTATCATCTCTTTTTATGTTTGGTTTTTGAGAGCGTATATTTTTTTTTTAAGAGGTATTGACGCTTTAAAACAAATTAATCAGCTGTCATAATAAATACATAATTCGATATGGAACTAGTAAAGTAGTTTTTTGTTGTTGTTGACAAATTACATAATTCGGCCCAATGTAGGTTCGAGCCATTTTATATCTTTTTTGACCCATTCATGAGTCTATGTCGTTTTAGCTTATAACGCATCACCATAACGCTGAAGAACCCTAATTATTCTGACGAAAATGGCTCTCAGATCTGGTTTTCTTGCAGCAGCAGTGAGCACGAGATCGAGATCGTACTCTTCATCCTCTGGAGATCCGAAGAAGTTTTCCAGGCGTCTCCTTGATGAGTTTTCCAGGCGTCTCCTTGTTCGTCTTCGAGCGGCGAATCTGCTAAAGAGAAGAAGAACGCTGAAGAACCCTATTACTAGTGCTAATAGTAATAGAGTCATATTCTTGTTCCTACCCTTCACAAGTTTCTCTCTCTCCATTACTTTTTCTCCTTCATCAAATTTTGCTTCAATTTTTTCATTCGATTTCATTCAATTGATCTCATCCAAAGTCTCACCCAAAAATCTTGAAAACTTTGTGAAATTTTTGTACAAATTTTATCTTGTCACATAGAGGGTGTGTGAGAAACTGATAGAATGAGATGTCAAAGATTTAAAATGTTTGTTCTTTTTTGAAAAAAAGTTTAAAATGTTAAGCAAAAAACTTATGATATGATTCTTTAAGGATCGTCAAAAAAAGTGATATTGCAAGAGTTTCTGTACTCATAGACAAAACTATCAAAACAACAAAAATTCATAATGTTATTTCTCATGAAAAAAGTATGAAGACGTTGTATCAACAAATTTTAATAAACTAGAAGATGCTATCTAGCAAATTATCTGTTGATTTTTATATATAAATAATACGGTGAATTTGCTAAATAACCAAAAAAATATATATCTAAATAAGTAACCAAAATTGTTCTGTTCTGTAGTTGTCGTTGTTCTGTTCTGATACAAAAGTTTTAGAGGGGTTATTGGTTTGTGTATTTTAAAATCCATTTAGATTTTAGAAATTTGAGATGAATCCATGGATTTTAAAATCCATAATAATAGATAACGTGGATTTCAAAATCAAATAAAATGAATTTACAAATCAACTAAATGGATTTTATTGACTAACCAATAAAGTAATATTAACATCTAACTCATTATTTTCATGTGATATATGTCTTTTTCGTTCTCCCGTATTTGTTGAATCCATGTTTGAGTATACTTTTAACAAATAAAACTTAACCTATCAAAAACGAACACTAAAACATACACATTTGTATCTTTATATATATTATTTACGATGATTAGTATATGATTTTGCAATAATATTCACTAAAATCCTTATTGTGAAAAATCATAAAGAAATTGATCACGTGAATAGCAAGAAAAATGAACAAGCCTATAAAGAAACAAAAAAAACATACATAAGATGATGAAGAAGAGACGAAAAGTACATATATGACACAATTTTTCTATTATTTTGTTTGATGGTGTTTTATTTATTGGTTTGATTATTTTAGTTGATTTGTGGATTTATAAAACTGTGTTATTTGATTTGTAAATTTTATAAGATTTAGAAATCTTTGTAAATCCGAAGGTTTCCCGCGGATTTGATCCTTTGTATTTTTGACATGAAATCCTTTCAAATCCATTAAAATCGCAAGTGAAATCAAATCCATAAGTAATTCCGTGAGATTGAATAACACATGAATTTAATTAGGATTTATAAATCATAGAACCAATAACACCGGATTTTAATATGGATTTTAAAATCACATAACCAATAACACTAGATTTTGTTTGGATTTCCAAATCCATAAACCAATAACCCCCTCTAGAGTTTCTTCTTCGGCAATTGGTTCTTCAGATCTGGAAGAGCAGCATTCGATTCCGGTGGAGTTGGTGGTGATGTTTGCTACCCGGGTCGGTCCGGCTTCTCGCTGAGTCGCAATCCCGTTTCCATATCTATTTCGAGGAAAAGCTTAGGGCTTTAATGGCTCTTGAGTTGGGTTCTGGTGGCTCAGTCATCGGTTTGTGCAGCCACGGTAGTTGCTCGGTGAGCTTCGTTACTGCTTCTCTCTCTTCCCTTTCGCGGCTCTGTTTTTGCTATATTCCGGCCACTCTTGTGTTCTGAGTCCTTTCTTCTACATTAGATCCTCTCGGATGTGTTGGTTTGTGTTGATTTTGGCTCCTCTTATTTGATTGTGAGGCTCGTTGGTCTCCATTTTGGTATTTGGCTTGTTGTGTTTTGTTTCCTTTTAGTTGGTTCCGTTAGGTTGCTTTAGAGTTTAGCCTTTGGTTGTGTGTTTCTTCGCTTTATTAGGAGTTGGTCTCATTCTTGGCCTTTGAGCTAGTTGAGTTTAGTGGTTTTTGGCTGGTTTGTATTTGTTTGTCTTCCTTGTTGGTCTCATATTTTCGAGCATACTCTGGTGTTGTTTCGTTGAGGTCTAAATTCTGGGATTGGAGAGGTGGAGCATGTGGAATCGGTAGCGCCCAATTACATTGGACTTCGGGGCCTCTTGAGGGTGTGGCATAGCTGCTTTCGCTACGGTCGCGTGCTGATCTTATGTTCTAATCCTAGGGTTCTGATTTCCGGTTGATGGCTTGTTGTTGAAGAGATTGTTTACGAGGCAGTGTTACCTCGCCCTTTTGTTTGAAGTTGCTGCATTGCTTTATGATAGTTTCAAGCTTTTCACCGGATTGTTTGGTTGGATCTTCTCATGAATCATGCTCGAGGTCTGGTTTGGAATGTGGTTCCTCTTTTAGTCTTAGTTTGATATGTGCTTGTGTTTAAGTCTTTTGTGTATCAAAAACGATTCCCATCCTCGTTTTGAAGTTTAGATGCCAAAAAAAAAAGTAACCAAAATTAACCTATGTGGCCAAATATTAATTACTAGATTTAAGGTATTTAGTTACTTATTTAGTTATAAATTTTTTTTGTAGGTTATTGAGCAAATTATCCCTAAATAATAATAACGAGGGAATATTTCTCCACTATTGTTGGTATTTTATATATTTTCAACGAATAGTTGATGAAATTGAGCTTTCAAGGACTATGCAGAGAATTAGTTTGTCGAAGTCTAGCTACTACGTAAAACATTGGCATTCTCTTTGACATTTACAATTCTGATTTTGATAATTGAAAAAACAATAAAAATACATATATGGAAGAAATTAAATAGATTTGATTGGTTAGGACTAGCCACATCATTGAACTTGAATGTTCGGTAAGAAACACCTATCATCATGAGTTTCATAGGGTGTTCAAGTCTCTTTTGATGCGCATACACGTGGTCCAACACATCAATTGGGTTCTTTATGTTTTTCTTTATATACTTTTTTTTTTTTTGGTCAACCTTGATATATTATGTTAAATTACCTTTTAAAGTGTTTAATTTAAATCCATAGGACAATGAACTTGCCAAAATGGTAACCAAAATAAAACCTTGTAATACAGTTTTTTCCGGTTTCGTAGTCAGTTTAGAGTGTAAGAATAACCAATGACCTTATTGGGAAAAGTGAGTCAGAGGTAACATTTGTGTGCCTTTCTCCAACTCGAACTTCATTCTCGGTTCTTGGGTTGCAGAGAAATTGTTTGTCCTTTGAGGTTTTTTCATTCTTTTTTCCCCTCAATATTTCAACTGTTTGTATAAAAGAATGGGGTCGAGGAATGATTTAAGTGAGAGGCTATGCAATCTTTGTGTGAATTCTTTCATTCATGGTTGGTTTTTCAATATTTTGGAGATCGATTCATTATCATTGGTATACGTAAATAACGTATCAATTAGGACCAAAGCTCGAAGGCCGGTCTGGTCCTCCCCTGCGAGAAACAAGGCTCAGTCCTCGATCTTTAAGCTCATACAAAAACAGAGTCTTTTGGGCTAAGAGCTGAAAAGTTCGTTTAATTATGTTACTTTACATAGTTAATAAAAAAAAATGGAAGTAGAAATTAGCTTTATATTTAGAAAACCATAACAATGACTTTACGAAGATGTGGATTGCACTGGTAGAGAAATCAGAAAAAGCATTATGATAAGCTAATTTTAATCTAAGCAATTTAATAATTTCAGTGACATCAAAATCTCTATTCGATAGTGGTACTCATGTTTTTAGTAA
The DNA here is from genome assembly GCA_900128785.1 of Arabis alpina. Taxonomy (NCBI): domain Eukaryota; kingdom Viridiplantae; phylum Streptophyta; class Magnoliopsida; order Brassicales; family Brassicaceae; genus Arabis; species Arabis alpina. The sequence continues at coordinate 6,625,193 of LT669790.1, read as the reverse complement.
TTGGCAACATTTTGGTCCAAACATTGAAAAAACGTCCAATAACTTTCTTTATTGGCAGCAATAGCATATTAAGAATGTTCTACTTGTACCATAGACAAGTCCGAGTCATATTACCAGACAAAAGAGACGACCTATAAGTCTACTGTTGGCACACGCGTTGTTGATATGCATCTTTATGGGCCACGATTTGATACCACCGAATTTCTTCAAATCACGTTTTCTTTTAATACTTTTGAAAAAAGATCATAGTATCATAAATTCATAATATGACTCCGTGATATAATACCATAAGCAAAACCGGTCGATTTTACGGTATATATATTTTGTGTATTTTGCAGCCAATCTGATTTATCTTTTTCAATTTCACCAAGAAGAAAACTCCGACGAACGCAATTTAAAAACTTAATAGTTTTTGGATATATATTTGCAATCGTCATGCTCAAATTTGACAAGAGTGTATATATAATTTTATCTAATAAATGAACTTCTACGTCGTAGTTAAAATTATTCTTTTATTCCTATATATCTGCTGACCTTAAGAGTTAAACAAACATATTTGACCCCAAAAACAAAACAAAACAAAAAAGTGAATCAAACATTGATTTTCTGTGATGATAATATATTTTTCTATGGGCTGACCAGCAAAGATAACTTCCCAGTTCCACCCAATCAGATAAACAAACTTAATTTCATTGTTATCTTAGTATATAATTTCACTAAATTTACCATGTTTATGAAAAGTTTAGCAATCAAAACATATTTTTTTATTAGAAAAAGAGCAATCAAAACATGTTAATAAATAATATATAGCCTTCCATGTCAATAGCCTACCAATAAAATAAAATAGTTGACCCAAGAAAAACCTTATAAAATAAAACTAGGAGATGACTAACACAAACATTTGAAATTTAATATACATGCATGATGCATGTTCTTTATGTTGAAGTTAAAAGTTATGGCCTACCTCCATATATACTCTTTTCCGTCCAAAAACAATTATCTCATTTTTAACCAAAAAAAAAACTGAAGAATTCGAAGTATAATTTGTTGAGGTCCGAAATTTGACGATTTCTAGATCACATGCATGATATTCTATCATTAAGATACACGTGTCATGCGTTTACTAGTGAATATTCTTTGTCTAAAAAACATAAGTTAGTGGAATTCAAAGCAAAGACTATTCGACAAAGTCTGTCTACAAGTAAACGAAGCCGCCTCTTACCTCCACTTGTTTTCACAATCTTTATCCTATTTAATAATATCTTCTCTTTGTCATTACACACACTCATATTTTATACGTTTTCTTTTTTTCGAACTATGGATCATGTAAAGGAAGAAGATGAGATCGAGATCCCTAACTACTTTATCTGCCCAATCTCATTAGAGATCATGAAAGATCCTGTCATTACTGTTTCCGGCATCACTTACGACCGTGAAAGCATTGTTAAATGGCTCAAGAAGGTCCCTTCTTGTCCAGTTACGAAGCAGCCTCTTCCTTTAGATACTGATCTTACACCTAATCACATGCTTCGCCGTCTGATTCAACATTGGTGCGTTGAGAACGCGACTCGTGGTGTAGTTAGAATCGCTACACCCAGGGCTCCTCCGGGAAAACCTAACGTCGTTGAAGAGATCAAGAAACTCAAGAAGTTTGGTCATGAAGGTATATGGTCTCCCTTTCTTCACCTAATTTGGTTCGGTTTGGTTAATTTTGGGATTCAATGCATAAAGTTTGTTACCAATGTATAATCGAATATTCTTGGGGACAAAAGTTTAGTATAATCTACAGTCAAACTGTTTTGAGTGTTGATAAGTTTGGTTTTAGATTAATCACCAAAACAAATATACATTAGATATATAATTCTTTGTATTAGTTACTAATATGAGTTTTTTTATAGTGTAAAATTTAATTAAGTTAAAACAATTTCATGTGATACATTGGTCTCCCTTTCTTCGGATAATTCGGTTCGCTTTGGTTATTTTGGTGCATAAAGTTTGTTACCAATTTATAATCGAATTTATTTCGGGATAAAGTTTAGTTTAATCAACCGTCAAACTATTTTGAGTGTTGCTAAGTTTTAGATTAATCACCAAACAGATATATAATTGTTTGTATTAGTTCATTAATAGTATGAATTATTCTTTTTAGTATAGAATTTAATGAAGTTTAAACAATTTCAGTTGATTCTTGGTTAGTAAATTTGTTATGGTTTTAAAAATGAGCAGCCTTAGGAGAAGAAGGTACGTTGAAGAAGCTTGAAGTGTTAGCTATGGAGGGAGAGAAAAACAGGAGACTGATGTCCGAAGAAGGCGTGCATAAATCATTGATCTTGTTCGTAGTCAAGTGTTCTTGTGAAGAAAAAGAAGAAGAGGAACAACTTCGTTTCAAAGGATTATTAGATGACTCTCTTCGTCTTCTTCACTTGATAGGTGTTCCATCAAACGACTCAAGAACAATGTTGATCGAAAACAATCGAATTTTGGAGTCATTGACTTGGGTTTTACACCAAAAAGACTTCATCAACAAGGCTTACACAATCGTGCTCTTGAGGAATCTAACGGAAAATATTTCCTCTCATATATTAGAGAGATTGAATCCCCAAGTTTTCAAAGGGATCATTGGGTTTCTCAAGGATGTAGTAAATAATATCAACCGCACAAGTCCTAGCGTAGGAGATACGGTAGAATCATCAAACCCTAGCTTGGGAAAAACACGATCAAAACTTGATCATAACTTGGTTACTAAACAAGCGGTAATCGCATCGCTGATGATTCTTCTAGAGGCTTCTTCATGGAGCAGAAACCGAACGATCCTTGTGGATCTCGGTGCAGTTTCCGGACTCATTGAGCTCGAAATAAGCTCAACCGGTGAGAAAAGAACCACGGAACTAGTGTTAGGAGTTTTGTCGCGTTTATGTTGTTGTGCAGACGGTAGAGCAGAGATTTTAGCTCATAGAGGCGGAATCGCGGTCGTGACAATGCGTGTTTTGTGGGTCTCGCCTGCGGCAGGCGATAGAGCTCTCTCTATTCTAAGCACCGTGTCAAAATTCTCACCGGAAAACACAGTTGTGGAAGAGATGGTGGACGTTGGGACGGTGGAGAAGCTTTGCTCGGTTCTAAGAGTGGATTGTGGTTTGAGCTTGAAAGAGAAAGCTAAGGAGATACTTAGAGATCATTTTGAAGAGTGGAAGAAGTTTCCATGTGTTGATGTAACTCTACTTACTGAGCTTCTAAACTCTTCACTCAAAGAACACAAGAATGCACGAGTTGGTCCTTAGGTTTAGTTATTCTGTGTACTCAAATTTAAATATTCATTCTAACAAATAATCAAGATTATGTTTTATATAGTACATGAACCATTGATTTTGTTACAGTGAATAATCGTTTTCGTGATCTGATTTAGCAAATAAATTTTTCTTAAAGTGTATCAAAAACCACACTAAAACTTCTCTTTCACAAATTGTATGAACATACCAAAAGATTTCTAAATGAACAATACAAACCCAATAATAGCTGTTTGATATCAAGACCAAAATTCAACAAAGCCGGAATTTAGAGAAGCCAACAAGTTTGTTATAAAAGAGAGTTTATCGCCTTCGCATTCCACGGCCACGGCCTCCACCGCGACCTCTCCCCATTGCACCTGCGGCATCTCCCTGTGCGCTCTCAGACTGCAATTGTTTTACAACAATTATCAAATACTGAAGCATACACATATCAAAACATATACAAAAGAAAATGAGAGTATATGCTATTACTTTGGGGTTCTTCACCGTTTCGTCAACACTAAGAATAAGGCAAGCTGCTTCAGTTGCAGCGTTTATAGCATTGATCTGCCACAACAAAGGGAATCAACCCAGCAATAAATAAGAAAATCCCAAGTATACATTATCATAATAGGCACACAAGAAGTGAAAAACAGTGAACTTTTATAGAATGTTGCCATACCTTCACAACTGCTGGTTCCCAGACGAAGTTAGCAAATGAATCTGCTATTCCACCAGTGTTAATGTCCACTCCATAATTAGCTCCTTCACCTGTTATAATAAAGATTTGATTAGCATCATCAAATGAGATTAAGCTTCCTATCAAAACATTATTACATTAAGCGTGTGACTGAGAGAAGGCTCACCGCTTTGCATAGCGTGTTTTTGTCTTAGTTTGTTCAATACATCAGTTGCATCAAATCCAGCATTGTCACATAATTGTCGTGGAATAACCTGTAGTACCATACACAACCAGTGTGAATTAAAACCTTCTTCACAAAGGTGAACCAACTAATTGCAAATCATGGCTAATGCTCATTCTGGGCCATCCTTAGTTGTTAACCAAATTCATATTGTACAGGAAAACAGAAAATCTTTCTCCTCTACAAATATGCCCAATAACACAACAGCTCATTTTGGTATGTGCATAGGGCCAATAATGGAATTTTCAGGAATTTGAGTATGTACGTTTTTACTGGTGGTTAATCGTTGCAGAGGAATATAATTAAGGATCAAGAGGCACAAAAGCAAAACATCCAAGCCAACAAGAAGTGTACCTCCAGGGCCTTTGCATACGAGTTGATGAAAAGCTGTGACTTCCCAGCAATTGTTCGTGAATGTTGCCTCAGGTACTTGCTTATTTCCATCTACAAACAGGAGCAGTCACTTTCATTGTCAATGGTATTATCCTATGCACGTGCAAAAACTTAAACACTGAACCATGGTGGATGGAGGATACTCACATCTATCGCTCCGCCTCCAGGAACAACTGTTGAGTTCTTCACAGCTCTTCTCACAATCATAATCGCGTCATGTAAACTCCGCTCAGCTTCTTCAATGAACTGCCATGAACATTCCAAAGGAATTCATATATGCTGATTGGATTTTAATCATGAAAGCCTCCAATACCTGATCAGCTCCACCACGGAGGACAATAGTTGCAGTGCGCCCAGAAGGGCAGCCACTGAATATGTTAAACCTCTCCCCACCAACTTGTTTTTCCTCAAATATCTCACAAGTTCCAAGAACCTGCAGAAGATTAAAACCAATCTCTGATTAACATGATCAACAAGCCACTGAAACAGACCTTGTAAGCGTAGCCAATAGCAAGCAAAGAAAAAGAAAATTCACTAGCCTCGTCTATAATGTTGTTAACACTTGTCTGGATTGTTCCTCCAGCCGCAGCAGCCACACGATTAAGATCTTCTTCAGCTACACGGCCAGCGCAGAATATATCACGATCTGCAAAATACTGCAAGAAAATGCCAATCGAGTCTAATGAGTAAAACGCAGTGGAGCACTCTCTTGATTGATCGCAAAATGAAACACCAAGATGCAAGGTATGGTCATGAACAATATTGATTGACAGAGCAAAGAACACAAATCATAGGTTTCTGAGGAAATAAAACATCTTCATACACAAAAAATGGTAATTGCAACTTTAACATGCTGCTCATGCATAATAGTCATAAGGATTACAAAATCATAACCTACCAATGTTCTCATGCCTCTAAGGTGTCAAATTATTTCACAAGAAATAAAGATAGACGTCAATATTCAGCCTGACTATGCAGGGAAAACATCCTCATGGCAGATGAAAGAAAAATTAGGACAACAAACCTGAGTAGCTAGATCACCAATAGCCAAACGAGAAAGGACAACTTTTGCTCCACTATCAACGCATTTGTCTAGCTTGTCATAAATGATATTCCATTCTGCATCAACTATTGACTGGTACTGTGATGGATCTGACAGCCTGTGAACAATGGGAAGAGCCAAGTCAAATAAGGCCAAAAAGTGCGTACTTCAAAAGATAATTAACAGAAAGAGCCAGAATACCTAATCTCAGCGTTTTCCTTCTCAGATTTCAACTCCAATTCGATGTTAAGCAGAAGAATTTTGGGATTAAGAAACTTCTTTGGCTGTTGTTCAAAACCCGCATACGAGAATGTCTTTTTGAAAGCTACACCATCAACTAGGAAAGAGTCTCGCATATTACCACCAGGAACCTGCAGAGAAAACAATGACATTAGCTTAGAACCATTTGGACCCTGTGGCACTATGCCCACCCCCACTTTCCCAAAAACTGGACCATGGAAGTGAAATGCAACAAATAGAGGCGAAATGCAGCAGATATGCCATTTGTGGTAAATGCGTCTTGAAATCTGCTAGATATCAAGTAAATGCTATACTATTGAACTTTGCAAAAGCCAAGTACAAATCAAACAACAGGTAGAATTAAAGTCGCACTATAAACAGAACATAGCACAAGTTTGGACATACTATGCTAAGCCAGATTAAACAAAAATCCCAGAATCATAAAGAGTGAGAGAAACACAACATAGTCATACAATAAACAAACACACATTTCTTTACCTTTTTTATTCCAATCAGGTTAAGTCTGTCATCATCCCCAATGGCCATTACAGCATTAACAACCATTGTAGCGAAAAACTCTTTTTCTCCACTAATAAGCTTAGAAGAAAGAGTAGTAGCAGCACATTTAGCCAACAAACCTCTCTTTTCCTCTACACTTTTCCCCTCAATACTAACAGCGAGTGCTTTAACCTTCTCAATCGCCTACATCAATAAACAGAGGTGAATTAAAGAAACAGAAAAACCCAATAATGAAAGACTCTGCAACTGTACTAACAAGAACAAAACACATACCAAAGTACTTGCAGTGCGATAACTCCTAATCAAATTCTGAGAGTGAACACCATCTTCAATAAACGGCTTAGCCTCCTTCAAAAACTCTGCTGCAAGAAGCACAACTGTAGTTGTACCATCACCAACCTACAAATCAGAACTTCATGAAATCAATCACGCAAATCCAAGATCTGTACATTGAATCACACTCAAGATCCAAGATGCGATCTATATCCAGCTCCAAATTCAGTATTCAATTCACACAGAAACTGAGATTTGGCCACAAAACAAATACCTCAGAATCTTGAGATTTGGCGATATCAACGAGGATCTTAGCAGCAGGATGAACAATATCGAGAAGCTTCATAATAGTAGCCCCATCGTTGGAAATGGTTACAGATCCCTTGTCGTCGTGGATGAGTTTATCCATACCTCGAGGTCCAAGCGTAGTTCGAACCACATCTCCAACCGCCGTACAAGCGTTGATGTTGCTAACTAACTGTGCTTTCCCTTGAGATGTATCTGTACCTTCCTTGAGCAGTATGATTTGCGGTTGCTGCTCACGAAAATTCAATCGAAGTAGTTTCGTTGTAAGTTACAGTGTTTGAAGAAATAGATATATGCACAGAGAGAGAGAGAGAGAGAGTGTAGATGCAACTTACCATCATCGACGCCATTGTAGAGAGCTTACGGAGAAGAGGAAGAGAGAATGGAAGAAATGAAGTGTAGAGAGAGAGATTGAGATTTAGGGTTTAGTTTAGGTCTTGTTGTGTTCATATAGGAGCGACGAGATCGTAAATTGATTTTTAGATCTAGACCGGCCGGTCTAATCGATAAATCTGGAACCAATCGAATAGTCCGATTCGGATTCGGATTCGGATTCGGATTCGGATTCGTTTCGTTTTTTTTACCCAGTTTTAATGACCCAGACAAAGCCCATTTGAAAAGTTATTTGTGTTGTTTATTTTGTCTTCATCTCTTACTAATTTTGTACATCTCTTTACAAAATCTACAACCTCAACTACTATATCTACCTAAAAGAATTCAATATTATCTACACATATTTGTTCTTTGTTACAAAACAGAAATTAGTTAAGCTGTGCAAGATATTCAAAGAGAATATTGGACAACAAGGTATGAAATTTATACCTTTTTCTGTATTACATGAATGATTTCATCAACATACATGTGTTATGTGTTTACTAGTGAATATTTATTTGTCTAGAAAAACATAAGTTAGTGGAATTCAAAGAAAAGATCCCTATTTACTTTATATGCCCAATCTCATTAGAGGTTATGAAAGATCATGTCACGGCTGTTTCATGCATCACTTACTATCGTTAAAGCAACGTTAAATGGCTCGAGAAGGTCTCTCGTTGTCCCGTGACGAAGCATCATCTTCCTTTAGACTCCGATCTTACAACGAACCACATGCTTCGCCGTCTTATCCAGCACTGGTGTATCCAGAACGCTAGGGCCGTGCCATATTGCTTATCGAGGACATCAAAATTTTGTAAAAAATTTAAGGATATTTTTTGTTCTTAATTTTATTTAGTTATGATATTCATTGTGAATCATCACCGTTGAAAGTGAATTACTGTCATTTTCTAGTAAAATCTGACTTGCATATTTTTTTTTTGTTAAAAATTAATCTGACTTGGATAAATTACTGTTTTAATTCTTTATTTGTTTTTCTATATCATGATTAAATTTATTGTAAACCAATGAGTTGTATTTCTAGTAAAAAATGTAATTTAAATTAAGCGAGTTGAATTTTTTTATGTTTGGTTCAGTTAGTAATTTTGTTTTGGTTTCCATATAGCGCAATCTTACGAAGAGAAGACATGTTGAAGATCTTGTTCCTACTTCCTAGTGAAATTTTCTTGTGAAGAGAAAAAGAATAAGAACAATTTCGTTTCGAAGGTTATTAGATGATTCTCTTTGTCTTCTACACTTGATCGGTGTTCCATCAAACGAGTCAAGAACAATGTAAACAATCGAATCTTGAAATCATTGACTAAGAGCATGAATAACCATAACCCATGTTAAGGGTTATTTGCATTAAATTAATAATAGTTATTAACCTTTAACACTTGTTTTGGTTTTAGTTAATTTTGAGGATTTATCCATGAACTCAATTGGAGTTCATATGAAAAAAAAAAATTTGAAAAAAAAAAATTTTGAATTAAAAAAATTTTGAAGGAAAAAAAATTACTATAAATAAATATACAAGATTAATTAAAAACACTAATTTCATATGTTTTATAAAATTATAGAGCTTTATTACAATCCACAAAAACCAAAAAAGCATAAAATTGATTATTGTCAAACCGAAATGATAAACAAACATTTAAAATCATGATGAAGAACTTTCTTAAGTCGGCTCTATCGTTGAGCTCTGACATTTTTGTCCCAAATATGCTGAACCAAATCAGCTTTCAATCGTTCATGTATTTTTTTTTCACGAAGACTTGCTCGATTGGCCATCATATTGTTGATATTTGTAGGCGTCCCTGAAGAAAAAACGTAGTCCGTTGGTGAAAGCACGCTCTCTTCTCCTTCTGTGAATGATCGTATATCTTCTTGAGTGCCTACGTCTCGTTCGTCTTCTACTATCATATTGTGCAATATGATACATGCTTTCATTATCGTCCCTATTTTTTCCTTATCCCAACTAAGAGCCGAGTTTCTGACAATGGCGAATCGAGCTTGCAACACTCCAAAAGCACGCTCGACATCTTTTCTGGCAGATTCTTGACTAGTAGCAAATAATGATGCTTTCGGGCCTTGTGGCTGAGAAATCGATTGGATGAAAGTTGCCCATTTCGGATATATACCATCTGTGAGATAGTACGCCATATGGTATTCGTTACCATTGACATAGTAATTGACCTTCGGAGCTCGCCCTTCTAATATATCATCAAAAACTGGTGAGCGGTCAAGAACATTGAGATCGTTACAAGTACCTGGTGCTCCAAAAAATGCGTGCCAGATCCAGAGATCTTCTGAAGCGACTGCCTCTAAAACGATTGTAGGTTTTCCATGTCCACGTGAATATTGTCCATGCCACGCCGTTGGACAATTCTTCCACTCCCAATGCATACAATCAATGCTTCCTATCATGCCAGGAAAGCCCCGAGTCTCTCCAAGTCGTAGTAATCGTCGGAGATCCTGGTGATTAGGCCTTCTGAGGTACTCATCTTGAAATAAAGTGACAATTCCATCCGCAAAATAGTCTAAGCATTTTGAGGCAGTTGTTGCACCGATCCGGAGGTACTCATCCATCGCATCAGCTGAAAGACCATATGCCATTCTCCGAATTGCGGCTGTACATTTGACTACGGCAGAGTGACCGAACCTTCCGGTAGCATCTTGTCTTTGTTGAAAATATGGTACCTCATTCGAGAGTCTTTCAACAATACGCATGAATAATGGCCTGTGCATTCTAAAACGTCGTCGAAATTTATCAGCCGGGTAAACAGGATGATCGCTAAAATAATCTTTCCATAATCTATCATGACCATCTTCGCGTCTTCTTTCAATATTAGTTCGTTTTTTCCTTTGTTTTTTCGGCGCTTCTTCTTCAACGCAATCATCTAGACAATTTTGAATAGCCGTCTCAAAAAATTGATCAAATTGATCGTCACATATTTGATCAAAATTATCTTGAGAATTAGAAGTATGAGGATGGTAAGACATTTTTTTTGATATTTTTAGGTAATTTAGAAGAAAAGGAGAAAAGAAAACTTTTGGATTTTGATGGTAGTTGAAACACGAAAGCGGAGCTGAAAAATACTTTAAGAGTTTGTGAATTGTTTAGGATTTGAAAGAGAAAGAGTAAATAGAAAATTGTTTAGAAAGAATATGATTAAAAGTAATTTAGAAGTTGAATATGAAGAAGTGTTTGCAAGTATAGAATTGGCTCTCTTATAAAGAGTTTGGAAATTGTAGTACTCAAAACTATAATTTAAAACACAACGAGTACATTACAAATACTATGTGATAGCCGACATAAAAAACGAATAATACTATTACAAACTTTAGAACATTAAAAGAGAACCACAAATGTAACATCAACTTTTCATCAACTAAAAAGACAGAACTACTAAAATCCACAACTTGTGATGCTACAAGACACAATAAGTCCTTCTATTGCCTCTTCCAACTTGCCTCTTGCAAGTTCAAAACGACCAAACACAATCCTTATCCTCCTTATCATTTTCTCCTGCACAAAATATAACAAAGTATGTGAAATAAGCAACAAGTAAAAATATATATGAACCAGACAACAAGTGTGAACTTGCCTCTTCAAAAACACCAAACATCAATCTTCACCAAGCTCCTGTCCAGTTTCTCCTACACACACAACAATGCAAATGTACATGAAATGCAAGCAATGGCAAAAAACAATAACCTCAATCTATAACATCAATCAAAAACAAGCAATGGCAAAAAACTAGTTTGAGTTTCAAAACATACTTATATTTTTTAACACCTCAGTCATGAGAGTGTTCTTGAGCTCAAGTTCTGTCTCTGTTAGACCTCCGGGTTTAGCTAAGAGACCCTCAAGGATTTTCTTGTTGGAAAGTCGTTCTTTAGCTAGATTATCAGTGATATCACCTTTGTTTCATCTCTATCACTGATCTTGGTTTTTTTGGAGCTTTCTTCAGTGATAGTAGTGAGAAAAGTACACCACTTCTGATCAGATTTGAGCAATCTCCAAGCATGTTCAGAGACAAACCTAACTTTATGATCAGCATAGTAGAGATCATAAGCCTTGGCCATTAAATCCTCGTTGCCAGTCTTTTTGTTACGCGTCACATACTCAATGCAGCCACAGAACTTACTTACAGTGTCACTCAATTTCCTCCATTTCTGCTTACATACGTTGGCATTCCTCATTTGCAGATTGGCCACTTCAGGACATGAAGCATAATAGGCTGCAACTCTCTGCCAAAAGGTCCCTCCTCTCTGGCCAGTACCCACTATTGGGTCATTAGAAGTGTTTAGCCAAGCACTTACAAGTGCTTTCTCTTCAGGAATTTTCCATCTCACCTTTGGTCCTTTACGTTTAGATGAAGATGGTTGGCTAGAAGGGGAATCTGTTTGGTAAGAAGGGGAATCTATCTGGATAGTAGGGGATTGTGTTTGGGAAAAGGTATCTGAAGAGATGATCTCTGGTTGGCTGTTCAAAAGATCAGTGAAGCTGAGTATTTGAGCAGGGGTTTGTGGTTCAGAAGACCTCAATGGATTGGTAAAATCCATTGACATTTTACTTCGAGTTAAAGGAAAACCAAAACAGTTTCCAGACAATCTAACAAGTTGATTAATGTTTGCAAGTTTAGAGTGAGTTGGATTTTACTGAGATAAGAAGCCTTTAAGAAGCCAAAATGTCAGTAAATGACCAACTTGTGTTTCAATATGGGTTAGGTTTGGTGATTTAACTCAGACGCTTATCTACCAATGTCTCTATCACCATAAATTACCATTAACTTTACTTGACTTTAGTTAAGCCAAGTACTGAGTTATGTTTTTCTATTCAACAACAACTACTACACAATTATTCTTTCACAACCAACACAACTAAGTTAATGAGGAACAGACAGAAAGATCAACAACCAACACCCAACTAAGTTAATGAGGTTCCTAAAGTTACTTAACTTTTCATCAGTTTAAAGCTAAGAAAGTTAACAAACTAGTGGGAAGGATATAATAGTAAGCAAGGTAAACTAACCTCAGCAGCGCTAATTTTATCAGGTCGTGAAACATAGTCTTCCAAGTCAACCTCATCGCTGACCTTGACATTCATAGTCTGGTCAAATCCATCCATCTACAACAAATTCAAAGTAACAAGTTTAGGAGACAACTCTATCTGAAACAGAGGCATCATGGAACATCATTATGTTTGTCTACCATATGGTCACTACACTCTTTAAGAACACATCCCAAATTGATAATGAATTGATGAGGTCACAAACTGAACAAGATAGATTATTATGTAAATTTTATCCAAACTTAAACATATAGATTTCTCAAGTTTCTAAGTTGATCATCATTCCAATTCGATGTCAGATCAAGTACAGGTTTTAATCAGATTGTACAATGAAATATTTCTGAACTGTTTTAAGAAAGGAACACAAAAATAAAATATTTTTAATAAAAAACCTTCATAAAAATATATGCTAGTATTAATATTATTTTCTTGTATCGTTACAAATACGTTAAGATGTTGGACTTTTGTAAGTCAAGAACAGAGGCATATATCATTCAAAATAATATAAAACCAAGATATTATTGAGGATTTCAGCAACCTACATTTCTTCAAACCAAGATATGACATAAGTTCTCTTCATTTCTCCAGAAGATAAACAAAAGCAACGAAAAGATAACCACCTTTTTACTTACCTTCATGGGTTCTAAACTCACGAGGCCACAGACACGTGCTGCAATTCCTCTGCTATCGAAAGGAGACTGACCAAAAACAAAAACATTTCCAAGTTGTCACAAATTAGATGATAGTATTCACAAACAAAGTGTATAATCATCTAATATTCACCAAAGTGACAAATAAAATTCATCAAGTTAAGACAAGAAAAGCTCACCCAGCTGGGTTGTTAGCATCTCGTTGAAGATGCTGAGGATTTGGGGTTTGTTGTTGATGTTGCTGACCACAGACTCACAGCTGTAGTCTGTGGTCGTCCCAGAAGCCTACATGAACAAAACACGGTAACAACTTATCAGCAAAATCATAACATATTAATGACAATGTTATGTGGAGGAAATGAGTCTAAGACAAGAGAGAAAATGACAATGAAAAGAGTATTACAGTGTGAATTTTGTGTTTCATGTGGCCATTCTCATAGACCAAGTGGGAAACTGAACTTCCCTATCAGCTCCTGTTTGAGCATCAAACCTAGCAGTAGCAATGGCATCTACCTCATCAATGAAGATGATAGCTGGAGCATTTTCCTTGGCCAGACGGAAGACATCACGAACCATACGAGGTCCCTGCAATCAGAGGCATAGTCAGGAACCAAATAGTAACACCAATAGGAACTTCAAAATTTCAGAACATGAAAGCTCGTGGAGGGTCAATACCAATCTGCTTGTAAAGCTCGTGATGGGTAAGTGGCAATTCAACAGCCTCACGAATTTCCTGCTTCTGAATATCACATCCTCAAATATCCTATCAAAAGCCAACATTTTTATCAAAACACAAACCCAAACCTAGAATAAAAAGTTCTAAGATTTTGAAAAAGGGTTAAGATTTGAGCCATGTAGAAGCTTACACTGTAGGAGACGTCAGGCTTCTCAGATTGGCTGAGAAGAGAGATGCTTGAATCAGACTCAGTAGGTACTGAGAATCCGAACGTAGTAATTAGACCCAGTAGTAGATGCGACGATTCCGTTGTTCTGATCCACCATCTCCATGAACTGACCAATCACAAGAGGCACCGATTGAATCCTTTTGACCTCCTCGGGATCTAGATCTAGGGTTTTTCAAGAGGATCTATATCTACAGTTTCAGAGAGATACAGTGATAAAGAGTGAGAGAACGAATGGATGATAAGAAGAATCGAGGTGGAACGACACGACGACGGCGATAACACGCCGGCGACGGTGAAAACAAGCCAAAAAAATCGCCGGAGAGAAGGAGAAACGAGAGAGAAAACTTTTTTTTGACGAAAATAAATTGTGTTTTGTCTTTGGGCCTGTCACGTTTTCGCGGTTCAATGAAAACGTGACACGTATCTCCCTTTATTTCATATAACACAAGTTCTTTTGAGTCTATCTGCAGATCCGATTCTTTTGAAAATGGTAATAAATGACATTATTATACTAATCTAAACCATATAAACCCCAATATAACCCATGGTTATTCATGCTCTAAGGAAACCAAAAACACTCCTCTCATACAGTGGAGATATTGAATAGTCAAAAGACTCAACACACCTAAACTAGTACATAAAAAAAACATTTATTCTCTTATTATTGTATAGAGGAAACTTATAATTGATGAGGCAAAAGTTGAAGGAGCAAACAAATTGCATATCATCCAATTCAAATTTAAAAAAATTAAAGAGTTGCATATACACTATTTCTCCAATCATTATATCTAAATTTATTCATCAAAATCTTATACTAAAATGTATATCAATTTATTAACAAAAAAAGAAAAGATTTTGTTTTAAATGTGAAATCGGTAACTTTGTGAGCTGTTTCCTTACCTTACGCTAAAGTCTAAACACGCTTTCACTATCACCTTCCCTTCTCCGCCATCGTTACTTCATCAGAAGCTTCCAAGTCAACCATGGAGACTTCCTTCTCTCTCTTTTCTTGACCTCTTCTATAAAACAATTATCCACTTCGACGACTTTTCCTCTCTTTCCCTACCTACGCCGTGTGGTTTGAATCAGTACGACTTTCTTCTTCCTTCTTTTAAATCTCCTTCCGATCTGAATCTCTACTTCATTCTCTCAATTGATTTTCCGATGAACGATCTATTTTCCAGCTCATTCTCTCGCTTCCGCAGCGAACCATCCCCTCGCCGCGACGGCACCGGAAACAACGGCGGCGGAGTTCAGATGACGAATCCCGCTGGATCAACCGGTGGTGTGAATCTCGATAAATTCTTCGAAGACGTTGAATCTGTGAAAGAAGAGCTAAAAGAGCTAGATCGGATCAACGAAACACTCAAATCGTGTCACGAGCAGAGTAAAACGCTTCACAATGCTAAAGCCGTTAAGGATCTTAGATCGAAAATGGACGGTGACGTCGGAGTTGCGTTGAAGAAAGCGAAGATGATTAAGGTTAAACTCGAAGCTCTTGATCGAGCTAATGCTGCTAATCGGAGTTTACCTGGTTGTGGACCTGGATCTTCCTCAGATCGAACTCGGAGTTCTGTACTCAATGGTTTAAGGAAGAAATTGAAGGATTCTATGGATAGTTTCAATCGCTTGAGAGAGCTAATCTCGTCGGAGTATAGAGAAACTGTACAGAGGAGGTATTTCACTGTCACCGGAGAGAATCCTGACGAAGGAACACTAGATCGATTGATTTCTACAGGTTTGTTGAATCGTTTTCTTCAATTTACGAATCACTTTGGGATACGATTTTGATTAGGAAGAACCAAATTTAGCTAGAGTATATAGTGAATGCTCTCATGATTTTAGCATATGTTGAACACTTTGTTGCCTGTAATTTGGTCCCAGAACTATACTTGTGTGCATTAAGAGCATGAAAATCGATTTGTGCTAGTTCTTAGTTGCTTATACTGTGATTGATCTGAGAAAACTATACATGTTTCTTACAATGAGTGGTGTGTAACATTGGAGGATTTTTTGTGCGACTGTTTTTGTTTTGCAGGAGAGAGTGAGAGATTTATGCAGAAAGCAATACAGGAGCAAGGAAGAGGAAGGGTTTTAGACACAATTAACGAGATCCAAGAAAGGCATGACGCGGTTAAAGACATAGAGAAGAATCTCAGGGAGCTTCACCAGGTGTTTCTAGACATGGCGGTACTTGTTGAACACCAGGGAGCTCAGCTTGATGACATCGAGAGTCATGTAGGCCGAGCAAGCTCTTTTATCAGAGGCGGAACTGATCAGCTGCAAACCGCTCGGGTTTACCAGAAGAACACGCGTAAATGGACTTGTTTTGCCATTATCATTCTCATCATCATCATAATTGTAGTGGTTCTTGTTGTTGTTAAACCGTGGAACAGTAATGGAGGCGGCAGCGGTGGTGGTGGTAGTGGCGGTGGAGGAACTCAGCCTAATTCAGCTCAACCACCACCAAGTCCTACTCAGGCAAGACGTCTTCTATTGCGTTGAAATGAGTTTGGTCATTTGCAAATATTATATTCCCTATTCTTTATGTGAAAACCTTTTAAAAGAACCAGCTTTGTATTAATCACCCGTTTTATTTGATTTTTGTGAAAGAACTAAACAATTTGGGTTAGATGAGAGAAATAGTAGAATGTTCTTATTGTATTTATCTATGTTGCTATGGTTTTATCACTTTATTTGATTTCAGGGTTTTATGTCGTTTCTTGTTTTGTTCGGTTAAATATATGAGCATTTCGAATCAAACGAGGTTAGATCACCAGAAACTATATAAGTAGTTTATTATCATTGTCCTGGTCTCCGAGAAAGAGAAAGAAACTCGTAAAAACAAATTAACAGTATTGTTTAACAGAGCTAGACTGTTTTGTTTTGTTAATTTTATGACGGCTCAAATTCGAATATAAACAAGTGTCTATTGTTTTGGCTATAACCACAAATTCAATATTGTCAATTACTATATTTTACTCTTTCACAAGACTCAACATTCTGGCATTTCTGCGTGCTTAATTGTTTTTCGGAGACTACTCAAATTCGAATGGAGTGATTAATGAGGTAAAATATCTACTACATGACATCCGTTTTATTAGTAAGAAATTTACTTCTATCTCTGTTGCTTTTATCTTTCGCTCGGCAAATATTTTAATTGATGCGTTAGCTAAATTAAGAATTGTATCGATGAACGATTTCTCCTAATTTGGAGTTTAAGGTAATAATTTAAGTCGGTTTGCTCAAAAAAAGTAGTGTTGTTTTATATATTTATTGCAACTATATTTTATACGTTCGGAAATATATCATTTCTTTCATTTTATAGTTTAAGTGTCATTCGAACTATAAAATGTGATATAAAAATATACAAATTGTCCATATTTAAAACTACTAAGAAAATGGAAAATAACACACATTCAAAAGTCGATTTTTTTAGAGGTACAACAAGATATATTAATTTGTTTCTTAATTCTCCTGAAAATGTTAAAGCATGGGCTGTAATTGTTCAAAATAATCTTGAAATGTTTGGTCAATGTTTAGTTACCTTACAAAGCTACTAATTATATGCACAATTGGTAATAACAGGGTCAATAAAATAATAAGCATTAACTAATGACAGAACTATGAATAAATCATAAATTCAATGTCTTGACTACGACCACAATTTCATATTATTCATCCATATATTTGGACAGAAATTCATTCTGGATGATGTTCAAACTTCAAAGAGTTCAATTCCATGGAACATCACAGCCAAATAAATATTTCAAAATGTTGGTGGTTCACCCGGGTTTTAGTTTTGGTTTTCTGGTTTGGTTTAAAACAATAATGTAAAACCATATCTAATATTAGACAGTTTGCAGAACCGGATCTTATACTTTTGGGGCCCTATACAATATCTAACATCATAATTTATATATTTTTTACTTAAAACTCCAAAGTTTTTTATAAACAAAAGTGATGGTCCTTTAAAAAGATTTTTTTGGAAAACAAGATAATTATGAGCAAAATTATGTTTTTTCTTATATTTTTATTATATTTAACCTCTAATAATTTAGAACCCACAAAATATTTTTGTTATAATCTTCTACTAAACTCATTTACTTTCCTTCAAATTTTAATACCAATGCATATATTTATATATAATTTTGGGGTCTTTATAAGTGGGGGCCCTTCCAAATGTTTCAAAACAATGCTTTCAAATCCGGCTCTGATAGTTTGATACAATTTTAGTTTAGTTTGGAATCCAATTCTTAAGCATTCTTGTTAAATTTTGTAAGAAAACAAGTCTTAGTTTGTTTTATGTTTCATTTTTCTTTGAAATCGATTATAACGTCTCTTTAATATTTGAAAAATAACTGTTCTAACCAAATTTATGGTTTTTGTTTTGGATTTAATATTTCGGTTCGGTTTACATCGACTCGGTTCATCTTCATCATAAACTGATAAACACCACAATAAATATTTAATACTATTCAAACATAAGTATACTATTCAAACATTAGTATTCAATTTTACATCTTTACAGTCATCCACCTTATCTTTTTGTATTCAAATACTATTCATACACCACAACCTAATGTTTTTTCTGCACACACCCTAAACAAAAACAAAAAAAGCTTCATCAAAATCAAAGAGCTACCATGACACGAAAAAAGATACAACTTGCATGGATAGCGAATGAAAACGCAAGAACAATAAGTTTGAAGAAAAGGAGGTTAGGGCTAGTGAAAAAAGTAAGCCAGCTGAGCATATTGTGCGATGTGAAGGCTTGTCTGATCGTATTCAGCCCTGAAGAAGCTGAGCCATTGGTGTGGCCATCTGTTGAGGCGGTTCGTGACCTCCTCGATGATTTCTTTGCCTTACCAGACATTGTGCAGAAGAAGAAAGAGATGAGTCTCGAGTCATTCCTCATAGAGAAGACAACGAAGGTTCATGAGCAATTGATGAAGAGTCGTAAGAAGAACAAAGAGTATGTGGTTGATCAGCTGATGGTACAACTACATCGTGGTCAAAGATTTGCTGATTTTAACATGAGTGAGATCTATGAATTGCTATCTTTCTCAAAGGATAAGATCATGCTTTACAGGAATAGGCTAAATTTCATGCAGCATCCTCCTCTTCCCGATCCACCGATGCATCTATTTGAGGCGCAATCCGAGGAGCTCATAATCACCACAAATGATGCTTTCATGGTAAGAGATGGTCAAGCTGATGAGAGAGGTAGGATGACTGATGAAGCAGCAAGGGAGAATCAAAATCATTACTTTATGGATCGATGGGTTTTCTCATCTTTCGAACCGCCTAACCCTCAAATCCACCAAACATTAGGGTTGGAAATGGGGTCTTACAATGAAGATCCAAACCCTAGAAGCTATCTTCCGAACCAAGGAAGCTATCTTCCGTACCAAAGAAGCAATAGCAATGGAAACCCTGATTTGGAGATGGAGCCAGTTGGTCCACCAGTGATGACCTTTGGTGCTTTGCTTGGGTCAGTCTCTCAACCATTACAACATCATCAAGACATGAACAACAATCCAACAATGGATACCGATCCACCAAGGCAAAGCTCTTTTAATTTCCTGAGTCGTGAGTTTGGAGTGAAAGAGGAAGAAATCAACAATAACAATGGAAGTTCACAAGTTCACTCCACAAGCATCGCTATGACAACTAACGATGGTCTCGGACAAGAGCCACCACCGAATGGAGCAGCCACCGAAGAAGGTAACGTTGATGCGACGTCGTTTGATGTCAATATGGTTTGGCCGGAAAATTAATAATGATCGTTTCTAGATCCATTGGAAGTTAGTATTCTGTTTAAGTTATGTTTGAATGTTTTGGAACTTTGTTATTGTGTTTGTTTGCTTCTAGACATATTTTCTTGTCATTTTGATTTTCCAACGAGTTGGTCATTTCGGAGAGCTAGTTCCGTCGAACTCTCTTTGATAAAACTCATAATAATATTTTGCTATTTTCAATAATATGTTATTTATCATTTTATCAATTTTGATAAGCATCTCTTTATTTGTTTAAACCATGCATGAGACCTTTATTTTAACTCTAGCTAACCTGCTCTAGTATAAGACTGAAAATAATATAGACCTCCATTTTAAAATATGGTGACCTCGACTTTATAAATTCGAGGTCACCATATACAACTCTTGTATTTGTATCTAAACCAAAAACAATTTTAAAGAGTGTTGTGAATTTTAAAATTCTTTTATTATGGTCATTAGTTAGTTTATTTTTTATAAATCTCTCTATTTTAAAATTTTGATTTTTCAAATCTCTCTATTTTTCAAATACTACATTTTTTTCTATGTCACACAAAATAATTTATTAGTTTTTCCTTCTTGTCTTGGTAAAAATTAAAATTGATGATTTTAACTTGTCTGAGATCTAAAATTTGCCGCATTTCTCGAAGGATAAGATCATTCATATCAAGAATAGGTTAAGCTTCATGCAGTATTCTCCTATTCACAATCCACAAGTGAATCCATTTGATGGCTTGTATGTATGATGCTACATCGTTAGGGATGGAAATGTGCTAAAAATTTAAATCGACTAGATAGTAAAATATGGTGACCTCGACTTTATAAATTCTTTTTAGTATTAATAGGAGAATTCTGTCTATTTATCTCAAAAAGAAGTTACAAACCAAGTAGTAAAATACACAATATATATATATCATAAATGAAGCAATCAAGGGACCAAGAAACGAAACAAACAAAGCAGGCGAGAAAAATCATACAAAATTACAACATAAAAGTGAAAAGAAACTCATCAGAAGAAGTTTTTGAATGGGTTGCTTATTGAATCCTTTAGATTAGAGTAGAGACCGTAAAGCGAGTACTGCTGCAGATTCGCAACCTCGTACCATGAATTCATCGCGGTGTAGTGCTTATCCGTACCTGAAAACGCCAATTGAATCCCCAAGCTGCAATCCACTTGTCCTCCTTGGTTCTTGCAGTTTTGCGATTTGATTGCGCATTCTTCCTTGTTCAGACACACGAATTTCGCATCTCCAGAACATTTGGAGCACCCGTCTTTCTTCCAGAACAAATTCTCAAGCCTGCCCTTCTTGAACTCAAGAACCTGGAATTTAAACCATAGCACAAAATCAAAGATTAGCATAGGTGTAAAGACTGATGTGAGAGCTTATAGATATGAGAGCTTATCGAATTACAAGGGTGAAGCTTGTGACGATGTGATTGCTGTCTGCAACCATAATCGGAACTGATCTTGCCGCGTACTTTGCACCAGCGAATGCTACCATATGACTCTTTGAAGCATCCTGGAATCATGACCACAATATCATCATATAAACCAGTAATTTGGTAAGCTACAACATACACATTCATCAACACTTCTACTTCCAATGGACAATGAAGATAACCTATATATCACTTTTTCATAGATATCTATCTACATTCGAGCTCTGATGATTTACACAGAGCAAGAATTTGCTAACATTCCAAGCAGTGATTTCGACAAGTCAACAAACTAAACTAATCTGGGCAGAGAAATTCCGATTCAAACCAAGATCTATATGAAGTTACCATAGTATGGATCTTATCTTCTCTAATCCGATCAAAACCCTAAAAATTCAAAATGCTAGATCAGAAGATGAGAACGAACCGGACGGAAACTGGAGGAACCAGAGGAGGTATTGATGGTAAGGAGAGTAATCTCATCGACTTTAGGTCTGAATACGGCGAGCTCAGAGTTACCGTTGAGAGAGAGACGGCGATGATCGCAGGGAGAGTATTGAACGGGAGGAACGGAACGATTATTAGTAGTACCAAAGAAAGAATCTCTCGCCGCGAAAGCAATTCCGAAAGTAAATCCATCGCCGATCGCGACTGTTGAATCTGAACAAGGCGAGTAAACTCTGTTTTCGTCGCCGGCCTCCGTCAATGATGACGTCAGCGCCGCCGCGAAGAGGTAACAGAGAAGGAGGAATTTCGCCATCTGTCAAAAACTACAAAATTTACAAAAGCTCTAAATTCATTAGAATGGCTTCGAAGTCATTAATCATAACTAATGGGCCTTAAAAATATTCGGCCCAAACTTAATATAGTGTCTTTAATAATTTTGTTTAAAATAATTTTTTTTTTAAAGAAACATTTAGTACTTATCAAAACATTTAGTACATTTATTAGGTGTCACAATGTGTGAATAATTTAGAGTACATAAGAAGATAATACTGAAACTGTCAACCATCCCAAAGCACGGCTTTCCCTTCATTATCAAGCTGGTGAATTATGTTACAAGGTAGAAGCATTCAAACATTAGAAATTGATGAATGAGGTTCGATCGGCAAATAGAGGTGCATTTCTCATCGCTTAAAGTGTCACCAAACAGCTAAGGGTTGATTCTTATGTAGCCATTGGTTATCCTTTATGGCGAAAGGACATTTTTGAAAGTGAGAAACGTCTAACCTCTTCTTGCTAGAGCTTTTGGGAAGGCTCTTTTGGTTTACATTTACCTGACTGTTTTTAGTAGGTGGTTTGTCTTTAAAACTTAGGTTGTTAGTCTCTTTTTGTATAGCCTTTAACATCATATGTAAGCGTTTGGTTCGAACTTTGGTTCGTGTAAACAACTTTACTCTCTAATATATACAAAAAAAAAAAAAAAAGATAATACTGAAACATTTGTAACTTTATCTAGAATTAATTTATTTTTAGGGGAAAAACAAAAAATCTTAGATTTCGTGTTGGAAAAGATAAGAATATTTGAATTATTTTTAGTTTTATCCAAATAATTGTCAATCAATTATGTGCTGTATTTTTAAATCTGAGCTGGCAAAATTCCAACTATACAAATTGGAAAATTATAGAAAAATCCCACCTAACGATTTATTCACTTACTAATCCTATGTGATTAACCACACCGTTATTACGAAATCTAAACCGTTTATTTGCAAGAATCTTGGACTTACATAAATAAACGGCTAAGATCTATCCGACATTCCTTGTGAAATCAGAATCCCGATTCCACAGTTCTGTTTCTGTCTCTCTGGTCTTGTTTTTAAGTCTCCTTGTCCTCTAATCATCATCATCTGAAAAAACTCTTAAAATTCGCTTCGAGAATTTATCAATCATGTCGAGATTATCTCTAGCTATCTTTTGTTTTCTCTTCGTCTCAACTATTGTTAACGCCACCGATGTTCATTACTGTGGTATGTTTGTTTTTGTCCTTACGAATTCTCCTAAAACCGTAACTGTGTTCGTTGTTTATTAGCGTTTCCCCATTGTTTTCTTGTAGTATTTTGATCGAGTTAGCTATAGGATTGAGAATTTGATTTTGAAATTTGATATGGGTCTTGTTTGAAAAACCCAGAATCTTGTGGATCTGATTGGGTTATGTGTTTGTGTGGTTGCAGATAAGAACGAAGAGTATGAAGTGAAAGTACAAGGAGTTGATATATCTCCCAATCCTATAGCTAGAGGCGAACCAGCTACTTTCAGCATTTCTGCTAATACAGGTACAATTTTTTAGTTCTAAAATTTTTGGGTTTAAACACATGTGATGCATAGATCTTTGTTTGTTCGATTCTTTTGATGTTTTTTTTGTTCTATTGGAGTGTGTCTATCTATAGTTGTTTTCAATGTTGTACATTTTGATATTTCATTGTCCTTGGTTCTTGTTGGAGTTTAAATAGAGTTTCTTTGTTTTGATGATTTGTGTTTTCTGATTTGAGTTTTGTTCATATGAAGATAATGCGATTTCGAGCGGGAAGTTGGTGATCGAAGTTTCATATTTTGGATGGCATATTCATTCTGAGACACATGATCTTTGTGATGAGACTAAATGTCCTGTTGCAATCGGAGATTTCTTGGTAGAGCACTCTCAAGTTCTACCCGGATACACTCCTCCTGTAAGTGTTATCGAGTTTTAGATTTACGCTTTTTCGGTTAATTAATTTGAATTAAAGCATTGTGGATATAATGATATGTTAACTCATTAGGCTCATTTCAATTTGATGTTATCGTATAAGCAATCAGAACAAATGGCCTAGTGTAATTGAATCCATTAAGTCGATATTGTTTATAACTGTCTAGATGGTTTATGATCATTAGTTGTTTTCGGTTTTTGCATTGAAGGAACAATCTAATCCTTTTATTTTATCATAGGGTTCATACTCACTTAAAATGAAGATGCTTGATGAACACAAGAAGGAGTTAACATGCATCAAATTCTCATTTGAGATTGGTTTTGGATCATCATCTGTGGCCGACATGTAGATCGATTTGCTCGCCGGAATATACCCCCACTGGATCACTCCAATTGCTATGTATAAAAAACTACAAACACCCTTTTCTTTACCAAAATCGTTGATCAAAATCCATTTGATAATTCTCAAATCTTGTTCTCATGTTGGACCATTTATGAAAATATTCCATTTTTTTAAAGAAAAACTCAAATTTAGTGAAATTACTAGCATCATTATTCAACCAAACATAAATCATTAATGATTCTTACCAGAAAAGATTAGCTTCATTATAGCAACATGTCAAATCTCATGCTTTGTATTTGGACAAATTTGTCCTAAAGTTGGGTAAATGAAATCCCATGTTCGTTGTCTCCCTAATTGAGCTACTTTATTACTACAATGACCCATCAAATGAGAGACTTTTGAAAGCTAACGCACAAATCACCTTTATTTTGTTCAATTGAGTACTCATTTCGTATTTCTCTTATCCAAACTCATCTTTTGTCAATCTTGATAAGGTTTTTGCCTTTCCTCATTCACAATATATATTCGGTTTTTCGTCGAAGCTCAAATTTTTTCTTACAGAGTTGTATCGAAGCTCGAAGTAATGAAGGGGATATCGGTGAAGAAACTTAAGCTTATAACATCTGTTGGGACGTTGAAGCAGGCCATAACTCTCCATAAAAGCAATCTTGATCGCACAATCTTCCATCAGAGAGATGAAATATTAGAAGAAACGGATCATAACAAAGAGTTTCTTACACGACCAACACTTGAGGATTCTGATGACCAAGAACTTCAAAATAGTCTTGAAGAGCTTTTGTCGGAATTTGATGAGAAATGTGTAGCTAGAGGGGAAGATTCTATTGTCTTTTACACAACAAGTATCGGAGGAGTTAGAAAGACTTTCGAAGATTGCAGAAAAGTAAGATTCTTGTTGGAGAATCACAAGGTTTCTTTCCGAGAAAGAGATGTTTCGATGGATTGTGAGTTCAAAGAAGAGTTGTGGAAGTTACTTGGGAAGAAAGTTACACCTCCTAGACTCTTTATAAAGAGTAGGTACATTGGTGGAGCAGAAGAAGTGGTGGCCTTGAACGAGAATGGGAAACTCAAGAGGCTTCTAGAAGGGATTTCGTCCGTGGCTAGGTCGCAGCGGTGTGATCGGTGTGAGAACGAACGGTTTTTGATGTGTTGGAATTGCAATGGAAGGTCAAGAGTGGTTGTGGATGATGGAATGTGGAAAAGATGCAAAGAGTGTAATGAGAATGGTCTTGTGAAATGCGTTTTTTGTACTTAAGAAAAGTGTGTTAAGACTTAAGAGTTAGTTCAACTCTATATGTAATTATAATTCACTAAGAATTCAACTATCATGTATTGGGTTTATTTTTTTCCTTTCTTTCTTAAAGTTGATTGTCATTAGTTTGTTATTGTTTTCCCATAGGTGTTTCATATGTTTTTTTAATTTTACAATGTGCTATTTTTTGTTTTTTTTAAAAATTAATTTGTTATATTAATTAATTCTTGCACCCAATGAAAATTTGTTTAGATCCGCCTCTCGTCATGGTTCAAAACAGTTTTAAAAAATGCATATAAACATTAATACAATCGATTGGTGTGCTGCTAAATGCATGTTATTACCTCATCAACTGAGATCAGTAAATTGGAGTAATTGATCTCATCATCACTTTCTGACTAGTCAATGTCATTTTTTTTCTCTTGTTCTTTTTCTCGATGGATTCTTCATGGGCTCTTTTTTTTTGTCATTATCTTTGTTGTTGTTGCCTATTTTGCTTCACTGCGTTCTTCACCATCTCCTCCACCATCTCCACACTATAAACAATCCTCATCTCCAAGTTTCCAAGTTTCTTTAGAATCTCTTGAATTTCAAGACTCTCAAGTCTCTTTGGATTCGACGGATTCTCTAGACTCTCACAACTCTAAATTTTCCGATTGTCGATTCGACTGGTAAGAGGATTTGTGCTCTTTATTTATACTCTCACAACTCTCAAATTTTCGATTGTCGATTCGACTGGTAAGAGGATTTGTGCTCTTTATTTATGCATGTTAGGGTTGTTATTCATGAGATTTTGTTATTCCCGACACTTATTCACACATTCATCGAACGTTTGGCTAAGGATGTGTTCTTGAGTTCCTTTGTATTAAGGATGTGTTCTTGCAATAGTGTCTCCGTACGGTTCTTTAGAAGCTATAGGGCATATGATTGGTTTCAAAATCATTTTGTTATTGCAATAGAGGTTATTAACAATCATATGATAGAGCTTGTGACCGAACCGTATATCATAGAGGTTGTGACCGAACCATATTCTCAACAATTATTCACACATTCATAGAACGTTTGGCTATTGATAGAGGTTGTGATATCATATTACTTTTATATAGGGAGGATGATTACAACAAAGAAATTGAAAAGAAAAGTAAATTAGAAGAAAATTTAGAGTCTTCTCTTAAATTCCCAATGATGTCTTCTCCTAGATCACCCATGATTGAGACCTCGACGCATACTACATATGTAGTCTATAATGGTCCAAAAATTGAACTTTATCCACGCTCGGTGAAACGCCCCGTCTTTAAGGAAATCAAAGATCTTGACCCTCACCTTGTGGCAAATTCGCTAAATTATCCGGGCATCCGGATGCTGCAATGAACTGATCGTTTTGTTGCCTAAGGTTTGGTGGGAATGAAGCTAATGGTCCTTTTTGTAAGTGCTCGTTTTGGGAACGAACTGATCGTTTTGTTGCATCCATGTTTGTAAAATACTCTTTGT
The DNA here is from genome assembly GCA_900128785.1 of Arabis alpina. NCBI lineage: Eukaryota > Viridiplantae > Streptophyta > Magnoliopsida > Brassicales > Brassicaceae > Arabis > Arabis alpina. The sequence continues at coordinate 6,598,226 of LT669790.1, read as the reverse complement.
ATCCCTGTTTGTATCTGCATCATTGAAAAAAAAAAAAAAAAGTCATTTTTTTCTTTCACTATATGTAATTTTTCCGCCTCACTTACCACATTAGGGAGGAGTTCTGTGTTGTTTTGTTTAAATAAACATACATACATATTGTATGTTGATATATTGAGATGTCCTTTTCGTCTTTTTAATTTATAGGGATTGAATCTTTTCTTATTTTTGTGGGTGAGTGTATTGCTTGTTTGCAATTATATATTAATCAAAATTACGTTTTAATTTTTCTACTTAACTGTTTTAAAATAGAAAAATGTTTTAGTTCAGTTAATCTTCTCAACCATTCCAACAACACAAGTAACAATAAAAGTCACTGCGTTCTTCACCATCTCCTCCACCATCTCCACACTATAAACAATCCTCATCTCCAAGTTTCCAAGTTTCTTTAGAAACTCTTGAATTTCAAGACTCTCAAGTCTCTTTGGATTCGACGGATTCTCTAGAGTCTCACAACTCTAAATTTTCCGATTGTCGATTCGACTGGTAAGAGCATTTGTGCTCTTTATTTATACTCTCACAACTCTCAATTTTCCGATTGTCGATTCGACTGGTAAGAGGATTTGTGCTCTTTATTTATGCATGTTAGGGTTGTTATTCATGAGATTTTGTTATTCCCGGCACTTATTCACACATTCATCGAACGTTTGGCTAAGGATGTGTTCTTGAGTTCCTTTGTATTAAGGATGTGTTCTTGCAATAGTGTCTCCGTACGGTTCTTTAGAAGCTATAGGGCATATGATTGGTCTCAGAATCATTTTGTTATTGCAATAGAGGTTATTAACAATCATATGATAGAGCTTGTGACCGAACCGTATATCATAGAGGTTGTGACCGAACCATATTCTCAACACTTATTCACACATTCATAGAACGTTTGGCTATTGATAGAGGTTGTGATATCATGTTACTTTTATATAGGGAGGATGATTACAACAAAGAAATTGAAAAGAAAAGTAAATTAGAAGAAAATTTAGAGTCTTCTCTTAAATTCCCAATGATGTCTTCTCCTAGATCACCCATGATTGAGACCTCGATGCATACTATATATGTAGTATATAATGGTCCAAAAATTGAACTTTATCCACGCTCGGTGAAACGCCCCGTCTTTAAGGAAATCAAAGATCTTGACCCTCACCTTGTGGCAAATTCGCTAAATTATCCGGGCATCCGGATGCTGGAATGAACTGATCGTTTTGTTGCCTAAGGTTTGGTGGGAATGAAGCTAATGGTCCTTTTCGTAAGTGCTCGTTTTGGGAACGAACTGATCGTTTTGTTGCATCCATGTTTGTAAAATACTCTTTGTATCCCTATTTGTATCTGCATCACTGAAAAAAAAAAAAAAGTCATTTTTTTCTTTCACTATATGTAATTTTTCTGCCTCACTTACCACATTAGGGAGGAGTTCTGTGTGTTTTTTGTTTAAATAAACATACATACATATTGTATGTTGATATATTGAGATGTCCTTTTCGTCTTTTTAATTTGTAGGGATTGAATCTTTTCTTATTTTGGTGGGTGAGTGTATTGCTTGTTTGCAATTATATATTAATCAAAATTACGTTTTAATTTTTCTACTTAACTTTTTTAAAATAAAAAAATGTTTTAGTTCAGTTAATCTTCTCAACCATTCCAACAACACAAGTAACAATAAAAGTCACTGCGTTCTTCACCATCTCCTCCACCATCTCCACACTATAAAAAATCCTCATCTCCAAGTTTCCAAGTTTCTTTAGAATCTCTTGAATTTCAAGACTCTCAAGTCTCTTTGGATTCGACGGATTCTCTAGACTCTCACAACTCTCAATTTTCCGATTGTCGATTCGACTGGTAAGAGGATTTGTGCTCTTTATTTATACTCTCACAACTCTCAATTTTCCGATTGTCGATTCGACTGGTAAGAGGATTTGTGCTATTTATTTATGCATGTTAGGGTTGTTATTCATGAGATTTTGTTATTCCCGGCACTTATTCACACATTCATCGAACGTTTGGCTAAGGATGTGTTCTTGAGTTCCTTTGTATTAAGGATGTGTTCTTGCAATAGTGTCTCCGTACGGTTCTTTAAAAGCTATAGGGCATATGATTGGTCTCAGAATCATTTTGTTATTGCAATAGAGGTTATTAACAATCATATGATAGAGCTTGTGACCGAACCGTATATCATAGAGGTTGTGACCGAACCATATTCTCAACACTTATTCACACATTCATAGAACGTTTGGCTATTGATAGAGGTTGTGATATCATGTTACTTTTATATAGGGAGGATGATTACAACAAAGAAATTGAAAAGAAAAGTAAATTAGAAGAAAATTTAGAGTCTTCTCTTAAATTCCCAATGATGTCTTCTCCTAGATCACCCATGATTGAGACCTCGATGCATACTACATATGTAGTCTATAATGGTCCAAAAATTGAACTTTATCCACGCTCGGTGAAACGCCCCATCTTTAAGGAAATCAAAGATCTTGACCCTCACCTTGTGGCAAATTCGCTAAATTATCCGGGCATTCGGATGCTGCAATGAACTGATCGTTTTGTTGCCTAAGGTTTGGTGGGAATGAAGCTAATGGTCCTTTTTGTAAGTGCTCGTTTTAGGAACGAACTGATCGTTTTGTTGCATCCATGTTTGTAAAATACTCTTTGTATCCCTATTTGTATCTGCATCACTGAAAAAAAAAAAAAGTCATTTTTTTCTTTCACTATATGTAATTTTTCCGCCTCACTTACCACATTAGGGAGCAGTTCTGTGTTGTTTTGTTTAAATAAACATACATACATATTGTATGTTGATATATTGAGATGTCCTTTTAGTCTTTTTAATTTGTAGGGACTGAATCTTTTCTTATTTTTGTGGGTGAGTGTATTGCTTGTTTGCAATTATATATTAATCAAAATTACGTTTTAATTTTTCTACTTAACTGTTTTAAAATAGAAAAATGTTTTAGTTCAGTTAATCTTCTCAACCATTCCAACAACACAAGTAACAATAAAAGTCACTGCGTTCTTCACCATCTCCTCCACCATCTCCACACTATAAACAATCCTCATCTCCAAGTTTCCAAGTTTCATTAGAATCTCTTGAAATTCAAGACTCTCAAGTCTCTTTGGATTCGACGGATTCTCTAGAGTCTCACAACTCTCAATTTTCCGATTGTCGATTCGACTGGTAAGAGGATTTGTGCTCTTTATTTATACTCTCACAACTCTCAATTTTCCGATTGTCGATTCGACTGGTAAGAGGATTTGTGCTCTTTATTTATGCATGTTAGGGTTTTTATTCATGAGATTTTGTTATTCCCGGCACTTATTCACACATTCATCAAACGTTTGGCTAAGGATGTGTTCTTGAGTTCCTTTGTATTAAGGATGTGTTCTTGCAATAGTGTCTCCGTACGGTTCTTTAGAAGCTATAGGTGTTGGGGTCAGATCTCACTCCGGTAGAGATCGTCAAGAAAATGGCTAAGTACCAGAGGTAGGCACGCAGTTATCTGGACCAGCTCCGTCTCAGGGACCAGCTCTCCAGAATAACTAGGACTAGGACCTCGGCATCTTTCCAGGACGACGTCTGTAGTAGTCATTTAGACTCCAAAAGACCTTCGCGACCATTTCGCTTCAAGACAGGGAATGGGCCGAGCGTCGGGCCCACATTGGAGAAAACGAGTCGGAAGCCCACGAGTAACAAGTCGCGCCGACCTCTACTGCAAGACTGGGCCTGGAAGGCGAGCTCTCGGACTTGGGCCCATGACGAGGACGA